>JANSTX010049805.1:0-11807 GCA_027564355.1 Penthetria funebris | reverse complement strand
AATCTATTTTTAGAAATATATTTCATGAAACAAAAAAGGGAAGCATATAGAGGTTAAATTGTCGTAAAAATAAAATAATCCATATCATTACTATATATTATATTATGTTTCCTTATTGAAAGAGACATTTTGCGAAGGACACATATTATATGTATTATATATTGAGCATTTTTTAAAAATTTATTTAAAACAATTGCTAAATCAAAAATAATAAAAAGTAATACATTGGAACAACATTTATGTCTTTACCAGCAACTTGTAAAAATATACTCTATGTCCTTACCGTATTGTAATACTAAAGAAGCCACAGAACCATGATATAATCCCAAGGACACAATGATACAATTTTTAATATAACTCAAATTTGATAATTTATTAATCTTTAAATTGCCGTTATATGTGACATAACCACGTTCCATTTATGGAAAATAATTTCTATTGCGTATAAATTTTGCAGACTGGCAAAAGCGGCAAGTTCAAAATTATATCAAAATTTGAAGATTTTAGCTGAATTTCCACAAGGAAAATATACTTTACAGGTATCAAAATAAGTAGGTATGAAAATATTCCGCGCAAAATAATTTTCACACATGTGAAACACAAAGAAAACTATAAATTTTTAATGTCATATAGAACTTGCTCGTTATATTTTCATTCATTTTTAAACGTCAAAAACGAATTTGCTGGAATATTTTCATACCATAAAATCAATCAACCTTTTACGGGTATAGATAGTCTTAAATTGATTATATGATATGAAAATATTCTGAGCAAATTCGTTTTGAAGCTTAAAAATGTATGATTTGTTTTTCAGTTTATCACTTTAAGATATTATTAAGGTTGAAAAGAAGATTATATATGGGTCATAAGGTATAGGTCGTTGCAAGGTTCTGCAAGATATACTGCACGACAATTAATTTGATATTCAAATAAAAATATATTTGCAACTAATGTATTTTTTTATGTAGCACTCACTACAAACCATTGGTTTTTTAAGCTACACTGAATTAATCTACAATGAATTTCAGTCATGTAATGTAATAACCGATTGTAGAAATAACGGTTGTTTTTCTAGATTCAACAGAACCTACCAGATTGTTAAATGCATTGTTACTGAAATGCTAAAAAGACACAACATTCACCAAACAAATTATAATCCTTCCCACCATATACCAAAAGGTTGCATACATGTCGACTGATAAGTAACAAATTATATTGGACTCTGGTGTGTAACAGACGCTTCCCTATTAATCACTCTATTGTAATACCTAGTATGGTTGACGTATTTTATTTTAACGAGAAACGCGTTTTAAATCAAAATAAAAGAGAAATTGAATGTTTCTCACAAAATATGGACAACATGAGTTATGTCAAATGTCTCTTTAAACCACACATACATTAAATTAACATTGTTTGAAGTTTTTCAACTTTTAAACTTTTGTTGTCTATTATTGTACTCTCCCCCTACTTGCTCTTTATATAAACCAGAACATTTATTTCTTCTAGTACCTAAAACACCTTCGTCCTTAGTTTAATTTTTACATCAAAAATCGGCATATGTTCTTCGTCAGTACCAAACAAATCGCCATCTTCTGCCAAGTTCTATTTTCTCAGAAATTAATCAAAGATCCATATTATTTAAGACCATAATTCTCATTTCTATCCAATACTTCTAGCTAAAATTTTTGGTTCACCATTACTACTCAGTATGTGGTTGTAAATTCATAAACTTAGACGGGGTGTCAGTTATATATATATATAGCTATTTTACAACCGCATCTACTCTTTCTCTTTACTTTGCAATCATTATACGAACTATTTGTGTAGCAGCAGATATTGTTATGGTATCCTTTTGACGAATCTGAACTATGAAATTTATTTGAATCATTAATAAACACACGACAATAATTAATTGTCTAATATCATTTCCCATAATTTTATGGTATGTCAAGTATACTTGATATCTCTGTTGTTTGAGTAATTCAGAATATCTCTATTACCGTTATAAATACGAGATATTTCATTCTACAGGAATATGTACAACAAAATGTACCCGACATTTCCATAAATCAGAAATATGTCTTCTTCGATAACTGTCTTTATTTTACTTCATCTTTTTTTCATAGCATTATCTCTTGTGGCATTGACCAACAATAAAATTGGATTTGATTCGGGGATCTGCTGAAGAGAATTAAGTATTGCTTCAACGTATTATTCACTTTCATTTTTAATAGATTAAATAAAGGTATGTATGCATGTCCATGTGATTCTAACATTCATCAATAACAACAGCTCTTATTTGTTCGACTATATTTTGGCTCTTGGTAAAGTAAAGAATTAAAACGAAACTTATGCACAGCGAATAGCTATAGGGCAGATTATTTGATTGATATTAATAAGAGGTATATATATACAACCACCGTCGAACAAGATCAATATAATTTTCATTCATACTTGTGATGATATTTCAATTAAATAATTAAAGAAATATTAAAAAGACAAATATTCTATTGGAAAATAAAAACTTTTGGCACACTAAACTGAAATTCTATTAAAGTTCTTTAATATTTTCCCAAATTTCTATGCGTTCCAATAATAATGTATGTTTATATATATATATATATGTACTTGTATATCACAGAATGAAATATACATAAGTTTATTGATAGAATGTGGTACACTGTTCTATATTTATAACCCAATGATTCTATTTTTAGAACTCAGTGTTCCCATAGAACTTTAAAAAAGAGTATGTACCCGTTGTATACATTGAGTGTATAGTACAAGTATATACTTGTAAATACAACTTTAACTAACGAACACATACTTACGGGAGTACTTTGCAAAAACGTTTCACATAAAGAAAAACTCTGATGTAAATACTCTTGAGAGAGTGACTGAATGACGTCAATGTGTGGACCAAATAATAATAATTTTTTATCAATTGGATCAATAACTACTTTCTAGCAAAATATAATATAAGCTACATAATTTATAGTAATATAAATAAAATGCATAAGATGACCTATTTATTTATATGATTACATGTCATTACTTAACCTGTACTCAACATCATTATCAATGAACAAACCGTCATTGTTAATGCTCTCTGAGCAGCAGATTCACTTCACTCAATTTAATATCATACCACTGTTACCAGGTTTAAATAACATATATAATAATGGTAATAATAATTCGTAATTTGTTGATATGATCTGTGCAAGACCTACCAGGCATGAAATCTGCCTGCTACATACAAACGCCTGGTTTCAGCAAGGTTATACCACGCTAGTTCTCACACAAACTTAAGCTACATTATCATCAAACAATGCCGTAGGTGCGTATATATCTGAACTATTGTTAGACATTTAAAACCAGTTTCTTTAGCGTATATACATAGTCCTTATACGATCCACATAAGAATATAGAGATTGTATTTCTTTAATTTTTGAGCAACTTGCGTCAGTTTCGTCTTCACAAGCATTATGCTAACATTTCAAGTTGGCCAAATTGTGTTTGTTTACGTAATTCAAAAATCGTCATTGTATTTCAATTCTATCCTATGTCATCTGCGCTGAGGTAATATAATAATGTTTTATGAACTTAACGAAAAAAATACATAATGCGACTGTACAATTTAATTTAACAATAAACTGTACATTTTCATTTCGGACACAGCAATAATTAATTTCACATTTTATTTTAGCAAATGTAAAAACTCAATTAAATACTGTACAGTTGTGCAATTCATTTCGAATACAGAGCAGTTGTTGCCAATTTCATTGCGTAGGTAAACTTTTCTATTTGTGGTGAATTGCACATTTTGGACTGGCCTAGATTTAAAGATAGCTTAAAAATGCTACATATGTTGAAGTTTTTGGTAAAACTTGACGAATATATAATTGAACGTAATTATAGCATTTTGTTCAAAATATCAAAAATAATTATGCTATTTTATACATATTAATATTATATAAATTGAAAACGGTTGTAGTCTGACATAAATTTATTTTTCTAACTTTTCTAACTTTTACGATTTTTTTTTATTATAATATAAAAACCTAACTCGTTCAATTGTATTTTTTATCCGTTGAATGCGTAAAGCTTCGTGAATAAAGCTTCAACACAAGATAATTTTTTCTTTTTTTGTAATCGATGTTTCAAATTAACAGATGAAATGCACATAGTGACGATAAACAGGACAAGTACTTGAGGAAAGGAATAGATTGAAAAGCAGGTAAAAGGATTGAATCTGAATAAGGATAGGACATAATGATGTTGAAGAACAAGATGATGCAAATTTTCTAGGTAAATATTAACAAAGTTTGTGAGACATACCAAATAAAAAACTGTCATTATGAATTTATGTGATAACAATGCTGAGCGATTATGTCAAGGATAAAGAAAAAAATCGTGAAAGATTTCACATGTCTTTAAATTCATATATTGCAATAAACAAAATTAACAAAATATTGTATTTTATAGCATTGTAAATGAAGAAAAACCTTCTTTATTTACGTCATTCATGCCCTACATTCATGAACGTATAGTACATTGTACGCATGAACCATCATTTTGAGGTGCACAACCTTTGTGAAACAGTTTTCCCACTAACCCAATTTTACCAATGACGTCAAATATCAACGCAGGGTACAGCATTCTTGGTCGTCATCGTCGTTTTGCAATATAAGCAAAATACATTAAATTAATATTATGTACATATGCATGTATATAATAAAAATTTTATTATCAAATGGAAGCTGCAAAAGAGAAAATATTAAAACAAAATTCGTTGGAGTGATACAAAATATTTATTATCCTATTTAAAATATAATCGTAATTTTATTGAAAATTATTGTCTATTAGATTTTACAAGGACAGTTTGTCTTACTTGAATTCATAATCAATGAAAAATATGTCAGAGCTATGTTGTTCACTAATTTTCGTTCCCATAATTTTTCGTCAGTTTCCAGCAGTCTGACATAGCTCCCGACACCAAGGGTGCTTGAAAATATGGACGTAACACCGAGGATGCTAACAAGAACAACAGTTTACTGATCAGAAAAAAAATATGTACCAGTATGTTACATATGGACAAGATCGAGTGACAATGGATCTGTCAAATACAATATATTATATAAGCTACCACGGATATAGTAGAAATTTGTTGGAATACTTCGTGAACAAAATTGTTGCATATTAAAATTGTGGCACACATTTTAGGGTAATAGAAATGATAATTAATCAAACGCTGGTACACTCTTTATTATAAACAGTAGATATATATACACACTTCAGATTGAAAATGATGATTGATGCGAAGTTAGGAAAAATATAGAAAAATACTGAGGAAATGGCAAGTTAGGAATGATGTCACTGGTCAAATAAAAAACATATAGAAATGTGTTTTTAATTGTCTTGCAACAACAGAATTTACTTGTTATACACATTGTTCAAAAATTCTAAATACAGAAAATAGACATGGATGAACCCATATGAAACAGTAACATATGAAATTTATTAAATAATGCCATTCTGTACGATGTGTCCTTATTGAATAATCTATCTGAATAATTAAAGAATACCAATAGTTAGTTCAAATTTAATACAGAACTTGTGTGCGAACATCGCTAAATCATTAAGCGTAAAATATGGTATTAATAATGATGTTAACTTATTAATTAGCAATGAAATTTTGAATGAAATCTTCTCATTCATAAAACTAAATTTTCAGGCAACAGTGCTCCTAAATGTTGCTTCAAATTGAAAAAAATGTACACTATGCAAAGAAAACAAATTGCAAACAGACCAATTTAAAGATATCAATAAACGGATTGCAAAAAATTGAAACGCTATTACAGTATGAGCGGATGCCCAGATCGAAACAGACCGAAATTTTAAAATGCGAAACTTAAATTTATTCATCGATTTCAGATATTTTGTTAAAGCCAAAGAACCAATAAGATGCAAACTAGTGGTAGATGACATATCAATTGAGCAATTTATTTGGGTATAGAAACAAGCAGTTATCGAGATTTGCAAAAGTTCGCTATCAAACCAACACGGCTGCATCAATATCTGGATGCCTTGGTGACGTCATTTGGAGAAACAAGTTCATGTTGCCATAAAATAAAGTACGAATGTATAAAACATACATCACTGTCTAAGCCCCATCATCAATTGTCAAAAAACTTCCCAAATGAAATCTTTTATTCGTTTCATCTTTGAAACATTGGTTTTTAGATCGACTTGTGTTGAGAGCTGTATTTCACAAGTCGTCCCAATTTGAGCCTAATGTCCGATTCAGTTTGTTAAAGCAAACAATTGTCACAACGAAGTCAATATCTTCAAGCGGTGCAGGAACAATAGTGGCGACAGTATATATTCCTGTTTTATACCTGAATGTACATCAAAAATATCACCAAGCCTTCCACGATGCAAAACTCTATATTGTGAATGACAATATAGGCCCCAGATCGTATTAATCTGTTTAGACGGTATTCCATAACTTTCTAGAATGATCCATATTATACCACGAATCAATACATATACAATGGAGTTTGCCATTCAATCGACTGCTTAACAAAAATCCATAATGTATTGATAAGTTCTGTGCAAGACCTTACAGTTCCAAGACCTGCCTGTTGCTTTCGAATACCCGGTTTTAAAACTGAACTTATACTGTTAATCTCATTCAACAAACCGTCTTTAGATTGAATTGGACCAACACAATATATTCCACTGGACAAAGAGGTTGGTGAAAGTGCACGACGTGATAGGCATACCTTATATGAAAACATTGCAGCTGAGGCACAATTCTCTGCAAACAATATGAGTGCGACTTACCATCTGGCAGGCAAACTAACTGGGCGGAGCTTTAGAACTGAAGGTCCATCGCATTGCTGTTGTTAATCGCATTCCTGATGTATCTCCTCCTAGTTATTAGATTTCATATATCATCACTAATACATATTCCTTCCTTTCATAATTACTGAAACATAAACATTTTTACCGACTCGTCTCAATGCGTCGGCACATGTATTCCAGTTTCATCGAACACCGTCACATACAAATTGATGTGCCAAATCGCACGCGAATCATTGTCTTACCCCTTCATTACAACGTTTATGCATCCCGCAGTTCTATGTTGTCTCCCTATGACTCCATAATTTTTAATTTCATATACCCAATAATCGAGTAATGGTCACTAAAAACAACCGCGCCTCTATAGATACGAACGTCTAACAGCGAATTTCTTCATCTTCTGCTAATTGTTGAGTGTGCACCCAGATTGTCTGAACTTAACTATTCAACAGTTTTAGTGAAATATTATGATATGCATTTAGGAACATTAATTTTACAAGTAACCAAAACTTTCGGAAACATTCCGAGTAACCATGAAAACAAACCTATTTTATTTTCATACAAAATTTGCCTAGTCAATACTTGTTGCAACTAATAGAACACAGTATAAAATATATAGTGAAACTGTGTCAATGGGGTGGTATATAATAATGGCTAAATTTCTCGATAGATTAATATTTCATTAGTTTTCATTTCGCATTTATACAACCCATTCCAGTAGCGGTGTATATAGTTTTTCACAAGAAAATTCGCTTATATATACAATAATTCGATATGGTTACGTAATCGAGAAATCTTCTCATTTTCTCTAACAAAATTTCACAGAAAATTACATAAAATATTACAACGATTGGGTCAATGGGTCGTCGACCGTATATTATGTTAGAGGATAATGTTGTTTGCAAACCAAATATTTGCGTAATGAATGAAAATGTTTACAGTATATATAATACGAGTATCATAAAGTTTAAAATATTATTTTAAAATTTTAAATTAAACTTTTAACGAATTATATTCAACCTGGAAAAATATCATATTATTTGCATTTTATAAAAGAGGTATGAATTACAATTGGACTCAATCCTGTTCATAATAGACCTGTAGAACGTAGACGAATACAAGCCGATTTAAGTCAAGTCATTACAAACATTTGCATAATATCATCACATCAATATTCGTCGATAATATATGTTAGGTGTTGTTGCTGCTCACTTGCTAAAAATATAAAGTTGAAAATATGATAGGACAGATTGGTCGACTTTCAGTAGGCGATAATATATGGTTTCTTAAGATCGATAATGTTATTCATGTTGTGGAAATTCATGCCGATCCTTAGAATGAAGACATGCATTCCAAACTCTATCAAGTCGATCAATAAAAATCTTATATCTTAGTACGATAAAAAATGTATGAATGCATTACGAAGAAAAATGAAAGCAAACTCCACTAAGAATGACTTCACCCGAAGTGTAATTTATATTCGGGCTCGTGAAGCATGTAACAACGTCATTGCATATGTTAATTATTTATACAGGATTCCTAAGAATCATGATACCGATAAAACACTTTATCAAAGTTCTTAGAAAAGAAAATTTAACTTCTATATGATATCTTTTTTCCACAGTCCAACACTATGCTCTATGATCGTCAGTCTAGTAGCACAACTGCAGATATTAAAACCTATATAAATTACATTTAGAGTAAAAATTTACATTTGTTTAGTGAAACTCGATATATCGAAGGCATTTTACAGAGATTGGCATATAGCTTGCTTATCTAAACTGTCTAAACAATATTCATCATGATGTGAAATCTTGGATGAAGAATTTCCTGAAGTATTGTTCAATTCAAGTTATTCTGTATGACATCACTTCCGAAAACTTCAAGTTTGATCAGTGTGTAATTTTTGATCATTGTTCCGATTTATTACTATGTTGATTACAGCATCCTGCATTATCTCGATATAAGGCTTTCGCACATCGGTCATGATCAACAATCTATATAAGTTATTAAACTATTAACTTTTCTCTCAACTCCCCTTTTAAATTATTATCTGACTAAGACGATCTAATATAGTTGAGTTTAATGCTAAAAATACTCCGACTCCGAATAAAAATTTTGCTGGAAATAAATTTCAATGAAAATATTATGGAATGATCTGAAATTTTTTGGTCTGGATTAAGATCAATCACAAAAGCAAATTGAATGCATGGCCAAGTGTCCGTAATACATACATGTTGACTGGAAACCGATATCAAATCGAATAATTGTTAGTTAGAGACAACACTTTCCTATATAACACAAATTCAATTTTCACCACGTAGAGTTGCATGAAAAAAATCTAAATCTTGTTGTGAGTTAATATTATTTTTTAATAATATAACTACTTAGCTTTTTCTTTATGTGGTTAACCCAAGAGTTTATGATATTATTTAATACTTTAATAATTTTTAATATACTTTTTTTGTGGTTAAATCGAAATGTTTATATTTATTTTAAATATTTTTTTAGCAGGCAATCTAACCCGACGATGCTTTAGAACTGAATGTTCAATTCAATTTAGAGACTGTTGACTGAGTACTTTGATGAGCTACTGAGTATTCTCAAAGTTCTGGTTAACCGAAAACCGGCCACAAGATGCTGAAGAGATTCACCTAAAGGGCGGTAAGGCAGCCGGCGCCGATA
This sequence comes from Penthetria funebris, assembly GCA_027564355.1. Classification (NCBI taxonomy): domain Eukaryota; kingdom Metazoa; phylum Arthropoda; class Insecta; order Diptera; family Pleciidae; genus Penthetria; species Penthetria funebris. Next base: position 2,258 of record JANSTX010049805.1, on the reverse strand, counting down.
ACAAATCACTATTGCATCAACATTGGATCCCATTACTAATGGAGTGTGGTTGTCTGATGATATTTCTTATCCTTATGGAAGGAGGGGTTGATAATTGAATTACCGTAAAAGAGTTAACTTCAGTATGTTCAAGAATTAACCGTGTTGAACACGATAAAGAAAACAATACCTATTATTGTGCACGACAGGATCAGTTCAGTTTTGCATGCGGGTATTCGGGATAGTTTGGCGGTCTGGTAGGTCTTTTCGATACCATATTAATACATTAGGGGTTATTGCTATTGAATGGCAAACGTCATTGCATATGTTTTATGTCGACTTTAAGTAGGTGTTCGATACTATTAATGTGGACAATTCTAGATAATTATGAAATACAATGTAGAGTTTTGAAAGTGTTTAGTGATATTTTTCATGCAGGTTATCGGGGATGAAACAGCCATATATGCTGTCACCACTATTCTTTCTGCTCATATTGGACTGGATTATGATCAAAGTAAAATTTAAACTGCATGGTATCAGTATGGGGTCCACTTCAAGATCTTGTCTTCGCTGACAATTGATGATGGTGCTGAAGCAGATGTAAATATATTGTATGGCATTCATCACAAATTTTAAAAAAATCTCAAATTTGGCAGTTTTAAAACGAATTGTTTATCGGTACTATTTTATGTTTCCGAAACTTGGAAGTTGACACATAACATAATATATATATACAATGGTGTCATGGATTCAGATTTAAATTTAGATTCAAAAATCCTTTATTTCATGAAATTTGAACATCATTTGTGAAAAATAACAATTTTGCATTTATAGCAATTATTGTACAAATACTGACCTTGATAGTTCTTGAAGGTTTAATGCCATATGTATACTGACGGAAAGTAGGAGAATAATTGGGGTTAAAAGTGGGAAAAAAGGATAACTAAAACCAGTGTTAAGTGACTATGGGAGTAATATGGGGGAAAAGAGAAGAAGGAACAGGAAGAACTAGTCGAGATTCGACTAACAGATCGATAAAAAAGTATTGACATTGTGGAATTTTAATTGAAATAAATTAATTTCAAGGTAGTAAAAGTTTTTTTGATCAGTATGAGTGTTGTATTGGGAAATTGTACGGGTAGTTATAATGATATGACAGAGATTGATTTATTATGATATAATGTTATGTTTATGTAAAAGCGAAAGTGGTGGTTTAGGCTCACGTAGGCCTCCAATAGTATTTGGTTATAGGTCATGAATTTATATTGGTAAGCTGGGTATACGTGAATCGGTTGTAAATAGATACAACATTATTAACAAAACAATTAGGATTTTGTTCAATATTTTGTGTAAGTATACTAAAAATTTTCTGTAATATTATCAACCGAAGAAAGTGGAATTGGATCTGCCATACACTGAAGTGATCGACCGTTGATATTGACAATCGTTGGTAATGCTGCAATGTATGTCGGATTCCATAAACCGACAGAGTGTGACAGTCGTTAATTATCAATCCGCTTAATTATATATCACAAGCATCATTTTAAGTATTATACATAAGATCACACATATATATAAGTGCTCTTCAAATAGATACCAAAAAATTTAAAAAGTGATAGGTCAAAATCTAGATAGGAAACAATTTGTGGAGACTGCTAAATTTTAGGACAATAAACAAATTATAAAACTGTAATGGGATTGAATCGTTAAAACACTGGTTTGATCATCCGGTCGTGTTATTTCAAGATGTGCACTTTGATTGATGCTCTCAGAGTGATCGAAAGACAAATTATGAAACTGTAACATAATGGAATCGAATCGTCTAAACACTGGATCGGTCATCCGGTCGTGTTGTTGTTCTTCACAGAGTGGTAGAAAGGCATATAGTCGTCATTAAGAAGTATTGTACAAGTAGTACCAGTAGCATAATAATAATTTATAAATTTTTATTATAACATACAACATCATTACCAGATAAGAAAATATTTTACAATTTTGATTATGATTTTTAATTAATTTTATGTTTTTGGGTAAAAATGAATAGGCACCTTTATACAATCGTTGTTCATTACATATCCTTTATAGTTTGTCATATAAACAAATTATGTATATATATACATTTGATCTGAATACGAGTATATACCCCAATATTTTATATAAGGGAAAACATCAATGTAATGAATGACGTCATCATCATGGACCAATCACTAAATAGATTCATTCAAAAATATGCATTATACCCTTAAAGCGCCTGACTATATTCAAAATCATTCATGTAT
>JANSTX010049794.1:0-11808 GCA_027564355.1 Penthetria funebris | reverse complement strand
ATATATAGTTCTTTTTATGAGTATAACTTCCCTCATAGTCTCGTTTTAAAATGTCAAAGGAATTCTATTAATTTTTCCATTGCATATTGATTTTCATGATTTCTGTTATGCTGATTAGGAATTGTATACACTAAAATTCTGTGAAATATTCCGCAATGAATCGCCTACATAATGTCAATTAAATTGAATGATTTTAAAAATTTAAAAACAAATTTGTCTTAAAATTTCATTGTATCTGCTTTATAGATAATTTGATATGTGTTTATGTCTTTTAAAATAATTGTAAGAGTTGATTCCTTGATCATTACAGTATTGTGGATATGACTGCTAATCTATAACTGCATAGTTTAAAATTTCTAACTCTTTTGTTCAAAATATATAGGTTTTTTTTTTTTTCATTTTGAGAACAATAACATTTTTATCACATAGGCATTTCATCGCTACAAGATTTACTGTCGAAACCAGTACTAAGATATTCGGCATGGTTAATGGCAACAATAACATGCATTGGAAATTCATTGGTTCTATGGGGTAGATATACGTATCGAGATGAAAATCGTGCTGTTAGTATGGTTATTAGAAATTTAGCTGTAGCCGATATATTAATGGGATTGTATTTATCAATAATTGGTATTCAAGATATGAGATATCGTAAAAAATATCATGAAATTGCATCAGATTGGGTAACATCATGGAGTTGTACAGCGGCTGGTGTTCTAGCAATGACATCATCTGAGGTTTCGCTATTAATTTTGGCATTTATGTCAATTGAAAGATTTCTGTTAATTGCCGATCCATTTGGAGGACATCGTCGTTTAAATACACATAATGTACTTGTATTTCTATTTACAATTTGGTTAGTTGGTAGTATGATTGCAATTATTCCTTGTAAGTAAAATTTTTGATTAAACATTTTCAATTTTGTCTTAGTATTTCTAATTTATTTGGGCATTTAATTAAATTCTATTTAATTTTTTTTTTTTTTTTGAAAATACTGTATAGTAATCCATTGGAGATCAAGTACACGTTTTTATGGTACATATTCAGGAACATGTTTCCCATTACATTTGCAGGAACGTTATCCTTTAGGATGGCAATATTCAGCATTTGTTTTTATTGGTATTAATATGTTTCTATTAATATTGATAGCAACATTATATACAGCACTATTATTATCTATATGGCGAACCAGAAAAGCAACGCCACTTGCAATGTTGGATTGTGAATTTGCAATAAGGTATTTTAATATTTTCTTATTTCTAATGGTTAATTTGTTCAAAGGAAAATTTTATTACACATTTAGTTTTCATTATTTTTTTTGTAGATTTTTCTTTATTGTTTTAACTGATGCCTCATGTTGGATACCAATTATTTGTATGAAAATTTTAGCATTTTTCAGTCATGAAATATCTGGTAATTAACTATTTAAAATTTTAAATTTACATTTAACTACTACAATATATTAGTTTAATAATATTAAAGAAAAAATTAAATAATTAAGTTTAATAACCGAACTCATTCTGTCCATAACTAACAACTGTGATGATTAATTGAGTTTATTCATAAAATTTGTATATAAAAACCTAAAAGTTATTTATTCTCTGATGGAAAAGATCACGAAGAATGTTAATAAATGTCTAAATAAGGTAAGTTTCTATACTTTTGTATACATCATTACAACGCTTATGATGATTAGAAGAATATCCTGTATATACATCTACCAATACACAGAAAATTTAAATAGAAACTAAACTTAATTGAAAATCGAAAATTAATTAACATTGAAACGTTGATTTAAATTTTTTAATTAAAATCAATTACAAATATAAATGGTAGTAATATCTATAGGTCATCAGATAAGACAAAATGTAGTATTTTATATAAAATGATATCGATACGAAACGATTTAGTTCAACAAAATTTGCAAAACAAGATACAGTTTTTACTGTTTTGGAAATATTTTAATTACCGATCTTATATAATTAATTTAAATAAATACAGAACCAAATTGTTGTATATAGGATACAAAAAAAAAAAAAACAAACATAAAATCGATTAATATAGAGTTGAACTATATTACATTGACATTTACTCCACACAGGACATAGAGTGTCAACGAACAACCGCCATTGTTAACGATCTCTGTTCAGCACCTTCACTTCACACCATTCTCTGATACTGTTTAAAATCCCTAGTTCCTCTTAATGACCGTCATCACATTGTTTTCGGACAACCGAGTCTTTTATTACCCTGGTGATGAAAGTGAAAGTGCGTATTTTTCATAGGATCTGACAGCCTTCACAAATTCTCGTATGATATTGGAATAAGCCAGAAAATTTTTATTATTCGCCTGAGGCAACCTATACAAAATACAAAAGATATAAAATTTTAATTTTTTATGACATTTATGACGATCTCCAGATTCATACAGCAGTATATCAAACAATTGCACGTTTCAGCATCAGCATCAATTGTCATAAAACTTCCCAAATATTGGAAGTCCTCTACTACTTCGCTCTTGATAGTAATTATAAATTTATGATTGGCGCTGTTGATAGTAATTAAACATTGATCACCGACTTGTGAGCTATAGCTTACAGGTCGTTGTAATTTCAAACTCATATCTCACCCAGTTTATGATAGCAAACTATTGTGATTCAGAGTGTATTATTTTTTTTAATATAGTAGTATACATCCCAGTTTTACACCCGAATGCAGTACATAAGTGTGTTGAGTGCAACCCCGCAAACAATCCAATCATGCTGCCGTATACAATCATTATTTTCTATAGTTTTTGTGTCAGTATTTATACGGGTAAAGAAGCAAATTTTTTTTTGAGAATTTTTTAACAATAACTTACTGAAGCCATTCCTAATTATTGTGCGCGACATCCAATGGTTGCCGAAAATTTACCATCACTCTGCCAACTGACAAATGTCGTCTAAACAAAAATGGCCGGTCAAACAAAAATGGCCGGCCAAACAAAAATGGCCGGCCAAACAAAAATGGCCGGCCAAATAAAAATGGTCGGTCAAACAAAATTGGCCTAGTTCATATATTGTCTTCTTGTAATTTCCAATATTTTAATTTGTTTTTTATTATTATCTTGTGTTGTTATAATTTTCATCAAATTGAAAACGAACGTAACCATATATAAAATACGGCTGTTATGTACTTAAAATATTCGTTAAATCTTATATATATATATATAGTAGAATCTCATTCATAAAAAACTTTGACATTTTCTATGTACTACATCGTAGTATCTACAGTTTTTTTTTGGTTAAATTTACAAGACCACAACTTTTGGTAAATTATGTGTGGTAATTAAATTCTATAAAATTTTCGTTGTAATTAATTATGTCTTAATTACTATGGTAATTAATTACGTTTAATAGTTAAATTTTCAAATTTTACATATAACTATCAGGTACAGTTTAAAGTTTGAAATATTTTCGAATTATATTTTATTTGGTACATAACATCATGAAGAACAGAATATATGAGGAATGGGTAATATTATTGGTTCCGCATATTAATATTAACATTATTAAAGTATGCTGTAATATTATATAGGATGTATATCAAGGTTTCTATGATCCAAAATGATCAAGGTGTTATATATTTGGCGTAAATTTAAACTGTTTGGGTGCACATTAGGCTCTTTTGTCACGGTGATCTGGTCCACCTTGAAGTAATCTAAAAAATAATACCGGGTTGCTGGGGATTTATGAACTACTTTATAGTGAATTATTCAAATTTATAACTATAGAATTATGATTAATTCCATATATATATTCCAGTTACTAAATTTCAATCGTAGTTGTTTGAGTTTATATTTGATGTTATTACAAAAGACAAATTAACATTGTAATACGCTTAATGCATCCTTGAGGCGTTAAGGTTAAGGATTTATTATTTCATTTTTGCTATTGATTGTATATAGTCAATCATTTCTAACTGTACATATATAAATTTTAAACAGTTAAATAAAATATATGCATTACTATATTGTCCTTAATAACAATAAAAATGTATTGAATTGATTAAAATTTATTTAACTTTATTAATTGGTGTAAATCACAAAGAAAAAATATCAGTATAAGGATTTTAAAAAAATATTCCCACGCCGGGAATCGAACCCGGGCCTCCTGGGTGAGAGCCAGGTATCCTAACCACTAGACAACGTGGGATATATTTAAACTAAGTTAAACATTATTCACGACTCAAGGATATAACATTCATTCTAAAAACATATACCTCTATTTTATCTACTTCATAGAAAATATCCTTTGAAAGGTTAAGAAATATATATTTCTAAGTATTGTAATTGTGTATGCATTTATTTTATTTTTATTGTACATAAAATTCATCTGCTGTAACATTTTCATATTTCAATGTTTTTAATCAGGACGTACAGAATGTCCCACGTTGTCTAGTGGTTAGGATACCTGGCTCTCACCCAGGAGGCCCGGGTTCGATTCCCGGCGTGGGAATATTTTTTAAAAATTTGTACATACAAACATTTATATTATTCATTTTATTTCAGATGACATATACTCATGGTTAGTTGTTTTTATTTTACCATTAAATTCAGCTATAAATCCTTTATTATATACATTTACAACACCAAAATATCGTAATCAAGTGTTATTGAAGGGATGGAATAAATTTGCAAATCGTAAAAGAAAGGTAGATGGATCTGGAAATTCAAATCCAGGTAAATTATCAAGTTTTTTTTATTAAAACTAATTAGTTGAAAATTATACAAGATTTAAATACCTTCTCAAATAAAATTTCCGTAAAGTCTTTTAAAGTACAACCCCCCCCCCCACGCCGTGTACAGGTATTCAAAATTTGAAAAACATTAAGTAGGATGGCATATCTGGATAGATGATTAAGCGGGTGTATATATATATATATATAACAGATTTCATTCAATCGAAAGTATTTCTGGGCATAAAGTTTTGACATTTAATTTGTTGTAGTATCTCACAATTACATAGCTTCATTAATAATTATTACATTTTAAAAATATAGAAGCTTACCATGTTCTTTAGCAGCTAATATTTGTGTTGTTCTGATCAATTTCTGTGGTACACGATTTTCATCCATTGCTACGACGTTTATTCTAGTTTCTTCCACTTTTATTATTAAAATTATTTATAATTTGTATTTAAACAAAATTATTGTTTTACGAATGAAAGAACATATGGAAAAATGTCAAAAACCACTCATAACCTAAAAAGATAAATTCTATATATTAGTAAATAGTGATTTAATTTACTTTTTTACAAATTTCCATTCGTATTCTTAGTTTAAATTTACTTCTACTAGCAGATAAACGCGAATAATTTGAATTTTAACAAGTATGGAATCAATTGCATACATAATAATACCTAATAACCTAAACCTAATACCTACTAACCAACTCTATTAATGTAGTTTTTCCTACCAAAGAAAGCACTTCCTTGATCAGTTGCCATAACTCAGGTGTTGTTGAGTTACGCACATTCTTCTGCTGCAGCACAGGATGTTTTATATATGACTCGATGGATTCGACTGTTAACGGGGCACGAGTTAACATAGGACTTCAACGAACAACCACCATTGTTCACGATATGTGCCTACCACATTCACTTTCTTCGGTTATCAATTCTGTTCATCGCCTCCACATCTTCCAGTCGCCACAAATTCTTTAACTATTGGAAAAAACTTGAATTTGTGACACAACTTATTATTTGCCAACTCTCTATTTGGAACTCCTTTTTTCACTTTATCTATTTCCTTGCCATTGACCGAGAAAAATCAAATCGTTTAAGTTTGTACTAAAACCAGGCGAAATTACTCCCTTCGCCTTTGCTGTATTTATCAATAAAGTAAGCTCTTTTTGTTGCGCAATTACCCATATTTGCCTGTGCTTTGAAATCTATCAGTAAAAGTTATATCGGGTTCTGTTAGATTTTATTAGGCAGATCGCTTCACCCGATCCGCTCGTAAAGTAGACGAACGATTCAAGAGGACGACCTTTGCCTATTTAAAAATTTATGCTTAATGAAAGAATTTCGAGGAAATCCTTTCATTAATATTAAGCAAAGCCAAGCATTACCAGGGCTCGTAATTTTCCTTACTCATTAGTTTAAGGCACAACGAGTCATTTCTATTAAATTTAATATATACAATTTAATTTTCAATTCTTATAGCGAATTATAAAAAAAAACAGAAAATATTATGATTGTGTAATTTGCTTCCCTATTTTAGATGAATCTCAGGCAAGGATAGAACCATTATTATATACGGCGGCTGGTGTGCATACAATTACAAATTGGAAATTTTAATTAAAGGATTCAAAATTTCCTTAATATTTTTATATTATCGTATATATCATATATATGTAAAGTATTATTATATAATTGATAATATTCATATATTCTTACAAGTTGTCGAATGAAATTACATTCAATTAGATTTTGTACCTATAATTAATTTAAATAATATTTAAATTATATAATAAATAATTAATTCAATTCATTTTTAATTAATGCAATGTATAATTGTTGACTGTATAGTAAATATAAGATAAATAAAATACACCTTTTATTAGGATTTAGGATACTTTTATTAACAAGCACATATTAACTATATTTACAGAGAAACATAAATGAGACTTGCTGCTTACTACATTAAAAAAAAAGTAACTTAGAGACCTGTTGACCGAAGGTTAGCTAAAAGATGATTTAACAAATTATGTTCCGAAAAATGAAATACTGATAGTGAACTTAAATTATATCATAAATATATATACAAAAAGAGTATACAAAGGTGGCACAAACAGGACTACTCATTAAGGTACTGAAAATGGTCAACATAAGTGTATGTAAGATTAGCGCAATAAACAAGGTCCTTGAAATGTACGTAAATGTTCGGATCAGTTCAATTTTAAAAAAGAATATTTGTGAACAAGACGAATGTAAACTTGATAAATCAGCACGAATTCCATAAATACAATAAGATTTATTTTTGATTAATTTATCGAAGGTGGGCATACACCTGTGGATTGCCGATTTGATCGTGTACAAAAATAAGGCTTTTAAAATAATATGGAATTCGAATAATATATCGTGAGGCACTATGCACAATGTTGCATAGTGGAAAATTTAATAATGTTTCTGATGTAGCTGGTTAAATAGGATTTTGTTAAACTGCCTGAATTCCCAACTACCTATTACCTATTATGTTGTTGAACTTTTGAGCCTCGATCACACACTATTACTGACATACATCGTGATCATCGATTTAACTGTGATACTGCGTAGATGTGAAGATAGAAATAATGATGTACTCAGTTATTCTGTCATTACCGTCGTCTTCGGTTGTATTGTAGCTAAAAATACCTATTTTGTTGTTGAACTTTTGAGCCTCGATCACACACTATTACTGACATACATTGTGATCATCGATTTAACTGTGATACTGCGTAGATGTGAAGATAGAAATAATGATGTACTCAGTTATTCTGTCATTACCGTCGTCTTCGGTTGTATTGTAGCTAAAAATTTATGGTCAAACGGTTTAATGCGGAGGACAATCAATCAGCGATAAATATAAATCAGTTAAAAATGTTGAATGAAATTCATTAATTAAATTGTGTTTTCAGCAGAAAGAATATATATGCGGAAAGTATTCAGAAAATACTTTAATACAATTAAAAATAGTGTTTAGAATTTTGGAATAACTGATTGTATATTATGTTAAATATGTCCAGGACTTGCAGTTGCAGCTGCTAATGATTTTATATTTTAATAATCAATGGCAGATGATGTAAAATGCAGATTCTGCAATTGTGATATGCTGATGCTTATTATCAGTAGTTCTAAATTTAAATACGACCACTTGTCAAATATTTATAAAACCATATTATGAATGATATTTTGAGGATGTTTTAGGAAAGGTTATTCCACCTTGCATGTAATAGTTATATAGTACGTTGAACAAAAAGTGAAAAACGTAAACTCAATGACTTTGCACTATTTACCAGGCCAGGCTAAAGATGACTGAAAGGCTATCACTGGCCTATACACGGAACATTGAGGAATGAAATACCATTTATTTAAAATTGGTTAATCTGATGATTATACTTGTTGATATTGCAATAATGAAGATGAAAGAAACAACCAGCAAACTTCGAAAACATCAAAATCGTCTACTATCGTCACACCAAATTAAAAAAATTGGAATTTTAGAGATAATATTTTTCGTTTAATTATTAGTGTGCGAGTACTAAGGGGTTCGATTGTAAGACAAACATTTACCTTTTTAAACATTAGTATTGCGATTGATATGCGAAAGAAGTCCAGTAATCATAGAATAAAAAATTCAATGAACTTCACTCATATCGTTTTATATGATTAAAATGAACTGATGACTTTGTCATGTGTTCAATATCGACCAAAACCAATATTGTATATTCGCGTATGAAGAATTATAGCATCATATCATCGATCCAATTCGTTCATAATTTCATCACCTATGTTGTACTACATATCTATTCACACTTGTCTATCATAAGTCGACATGAGTTTAAATAATCATAAATTTTTTTAACTTCATTGAATATAGAGGGTATCTAGGTGAACCCTTAATTAATTCTTTTTACTAAATTCAATTAACACTTCACTATGGTGAACATAAAATTTTAATATATTAAACAACACAGTTTTTAAATTATATTATGAAAGATCGATTGGTTTTCATCATTTCAGTGTCAGGATTTTTGAATTTGAAATTAATATCGGAGAGAAATATATGCATATCATTAACGATTTCAAAAAGTATTAAGTCAAATAATTGTAGATTTTATTGATTGTCATAATTAGGGTATTTACATTAAGAAAAAAATTAATGGTATTGATCGTAATAGAATGTACACGAGACAAGTATTTAAGATTTATAATTTTTTTTAAATTCTTTCCATAACAGTTTTTAATGTCTCAGATTACTGAAATTCGGACAATTCTTTTAAAAACTATTCTTCATCTACTGTTTATATTTCATGCCAACATAACATCTAATTAACAAATTCATATTTCGTGATTGAATTCTTATAAGGTAAATAAGAGAAAATTGTAACAAAAATTAATCTTATAATAAAGACACGCAATATGACCCCATGGTAATTACATAAAATACAGTAAAAGTCAATCATCTGTAGAAGAAATTATTATAAAGAATATAAGTCAAAATTATTTTTTCTAAATATTAGATTATTATTTAATTTTAGTCCATTCTAATTTGCATCAAATTAAATTATGGACCAATTTTTTTATGTTTTTTTTTTTTTGAAACAATTTAAAAAAGAATTAAAAAAATTAGTAAAATTTAGTTGACCACACAAATGGTGGGTATTTTAATAAAGCAACACGCTATTTAATTATAATTAATAATGAATTCAAATCGTGCTCCACGGTTCATTATTTAAATAAATAAATTTTTAAAATTTATTTATAATAATAAAATTAATAATATTTAACTGAATAATTGATAAAACTTACGTAAATTAATTGAACGTATAGAATTGCAAACAAATGACTTCATTCAAACATATATTGTCCTAAACGCAAGCCTTTAGACTTTTATTTATTGTCATGTATGGATTAGACAGTATAATAAAATATATAAACTTAAACAATTTAATTAAATTGTATAGACTTTAAAAAAATTAAATTCAACAAATCACTTTTTTTTTGTTACGGTGTTAGATTTCATCACCATTTACCTACCGTATGTGAGATGTAAATCATATTATTGTTATGCAATTTAATAACTAATTCTAACTATTCCTACCTAATTATAACACGTATACATGATTTATGATTGTAATCAATTACAATTTCAACACTTTTTAGTAACAATCACATTTTTTAAAAAATATAATCGTTATTATAATATTTTACGTATGAATAAGTGTATTTATAAAAAAAAAAAAAACAATTGAAAAATTAATTTGAATGAAAATCTTGAGAATTTGGGTCTTCGTACGAATATGACCTTAACATCGCACTATGAAAATTGCAATACTTTATTATTTTAATTAACAAATTGCAGATTTACCATTCCATTTTGATGATCTGATCAGAATCTGGTGTTTTTTTCTTTGTGAAATTGATTATTTTTTTTATCAGCAATAAACTTTCAATGGACTTTTCTTAGCCATTTTTTATGATCGCTGTTCAATATATCCTCTTTATTCTATCCTTTACTAGGTACTAGATTCCATAAATTTCATAAATTGTTAGGCTGAATTTCGTTGTGGTCGTACAAGCATAATATCAGTACAATTTCCAGGTCGTCCAAAAGCGGTGACTACTAAAGAACTGATCAACAAAATCCATTAAGCCGTATTAAACGATCACATATTAAATGTGAATGCGATAGTCTGATGGATTAGAATTGATATGTTACATTCATCTTACACGAACAATTGTCTTTGAAAATGATATCAGCTATATGTGTTCAGCGTTTCTTTACAATCAATCAAAAATGCATTCTTACTTGTCACTGCTCAATGTTGTCTAGATCTGTTTACACGTAATTCAAAATAATTTTTAAGTCAATTCATCACTGGTGTGAAACATGAAGGAAACAGGTCTAACAATAAACGATACATATTATTCGTCATTACTAGACCATTTGAAAAAAGAAATTGCAAAGGACAACAGGATAATGTGTTTCTATTTTAACAACAGGATAATGTGTTTCTATTTTAATAGTGATATTCTACATTTCGCATAATTCCACTAATTTCAATAATATCTTACTAGCAGTCTATTGTAGTCGTATCGATAAATAATATGCATAAATCTTTATGACTATATTTGTGAGAAACAAGCGGATTAGCTCAAAATTGTAATCTATGAAACATCAGCGCTGTAAGCAAAGAAATTAATAAAATCAGAAAGATGGCATTCATATCTGACGCTAACATCAGAAAAAAGTATTTTACAAGTTCAGTTCTATTTTACCGCTTCAACATTTACGGTTGCTTTGAGTAATATAATGTTCTTTATTAATTTATTATTTCTTGAAGTATGAAATAAATGACGATCAGAACTCTATCAACATCTAAATTAAAGAATGAAACAAGTATTTATCCTTAAACCAAATGTTTCTAATTATTACTAACAGTTTTGTCTGATTGTTTTTTAATTTTACAAACCTAAAGAATTGCTAAAATATGAAAGACAAACATTCTTTACCTAAATGGCTATTAAGTATTTCCATATTTTGCTTGTATTTCGCATTTTTAGTCTTAGGAGTTACGTATATATATTCGCTTAATTTTTTAATTTTTTTTTTTCACATTTGAAACAATGAAGTGATCTCTGACATCTGTATGTTTTGTGATATAAGTATACAATTACTTAAATTAATAGATAAACATAAATTTCCTGCAGTCACTTTGCTGTCCGAAATTTCATTATTTTTTGATTTACTTATTCTTCTTCCTTGCCTTTTTCCTTATTCAAGGTCGACCCCCTTCTTCTTAATCTATTTCTCAACAAGTTTCTGTCTTGTGTATCGTCACTTCTATCTTAATCTACTTTGAGTGATTATTATGTTGGTGATGGAAGTAACTTTTAAACAGCCTCCAATATAGTTGTTTTGAATTTTGTCATTCAATGTTACACGGGATGACCATCTTAACATTCTCATCTCGGTTGTGTGAATTTTTTGCATATGATCTCTTTTTACAGCCCAACATTCAGAACCGTAAGTCATTGCTGGTCGAACAACAGTTTCATACACCTT
>JANSTX010049783.1:0-11808 GCA_027564355.1 Penthetria funebris | reverse complement strand
TACATGGTATATATATTGTAAGGAAAACGATACACAGCTTTTATATCAAAAAAAATGTAAGGATCTCGATAAATAACATATTTACTACACTGAAAAAGTATTAAAATTAGTAGAACAACGTATATGCTACTTTGGGCTAACTTGTAACATTGTAGTGATCTATTTGAATATTAATTTTTAATTGTATTAAAATCAATCTATTAATTCATTAGAGAAATTCGATAAATAATTGCAGAAGAAAAATACGTTTAAAGTAGTTTTAGGCTAAATTTAAATATTTGCCATTATTTTACTCCAATCCTGGCTGCCGATTACGTGTCTATAATATCGTACTGTTGTGCACTGTTGGAACGTAGTTTGATGCTGACATCAATTCAACCTAAAAGTGCAAAGGAAATGCCGTACGGTTGTGCCCACAATTAGGAACAGACATCCAATTACAGCACAACCTAGGTATAACTGTGTGCTTGGAATGCACACGGCTGGTGCACGAGAAACATTAATAAACGATCTCGAATCAAATGAGAACATAATGACAATTTAGAGCACCTGAAATATGAGAACATTGTTTGAACCGACGAAACTGGCGAAACAGGCAACTACAGAATTGAGGAGGTACAAATACGATTTGGATTGAGTAGAGATTGGATAGAAGAAAAATGGAATATATCATGAAACCCTTTCGTTTTCTGGAATACCAAGTCATATGGATTACAGTAGTAGCGTATAACTAAGTGTATCCGCAAATTGTAAGTCTTGCCGACTGGAAAAATTCAGTAGTAGTGTAAAATGTGTGACAATAGTTCAGATTCGCATCTACGGAGCAGGCATCATCTGTATGAGTGACGCTAATGCAATGGTCGGCTCGAATAATATGAGTTACGAGTTTATTATGGGTGATATGAATAACCATAGAGACGTTTGTTTGGAAATGTGTAGCAATCATAATCTTGTGCTTGATAATATTATAATATATTTATGCAAAAAATAATACACTAAGAAACTTGAGTTTCATCAGACGGAAGTACTAGAAATCAAATAGATCACATAACTATTGGTAAAAGATGAAGAAATTATCTATTAGTCGTTTATAGTAATAGAGGTTCGGATGTTTTCAGTGATAATTATTTATTAATTAGAAAGTTATTCGCAGCGATTTTCACTAATTATGAAAGGAATGAATTGATTAGTGATAACTAACAAACAAGTTTCAGGGCTGTTGAGTCTTGCGCAGACCATTTCAATACATTAAGAATTATTATCGCGAACAGTCACTTGAATGGTACTTATTTATTTGACGATTAGTGATAAATAACAAACAAGTTTCAGGCCTGCTGAGCCTTGCACAGACCATTTCAATACATTAAGAATTATTATCGCAAACAGTCACTTGAATGGTATTTATTTATTTGTTGACTTCAGGCAGACATTCGATAGTATTCATCCACTAATACTGGTACCAGACGATTCGTTGTCATATTGTTCTTGCACGACATGGACCGATCATCACGACATGGACCGACATGACCGATCGCATTAGACTTTCTTCAGTTGATAATCCTGTTCATTGCCGATACAGATCTGGCGTAAGGGTTAAGATGATTGCATATGGCATTCGAAACTTGGAAGGTAATAAATAACATCTTCTCATAACTTCAAGTTTCCGTCAATATTTGCGTCATAAGTGCATGCATACATAAACATTTGACAAAATGTATGAAGATTGACAGATCTGTATCGGCAATGAATAGGATTATCAACTGTTAAGAGTCTAATGCGATCGGTAATACACTGCCTAGCATTATAAGAGTAATATATGACCCTGTCGTACAAGAACAATATGACATCGTCATTATAGAGTCTGGTACCAGTATTATTGGATGAAGCGAAGTGATTGTACTAAATATATACTTCTATATAAATGTAGAATTTCAAATAAATTAATTCAACAGCTCTCTAGTCTAACCTATTAGCTAACTGATATGGAGTATATAATGATAGTCATATTAATTTGTATAACATCATATACAGTACACGAATAAGTACACATGATGAGGATGATGGTACTTGGTATTTTAAAATTGCGCGATTTAAAAGTATGTATTATACATATTAACATAGATAAATATACTCGTAGTTTAGTATATCGTATGTAGTTTGTTTTACTTCGATGTCATATGTTTTCAGTTTGCTTTAACTGTTAGAGCAGTCATAATGTCATTTAAATATTGGTCAGCTTAACTATAAAATGGTGATGATGTCATATGGAAAAGTACACGCTAATTTAATTTGAAAAAGAAAAAAAAACATTACTTTAATTTTAATTTTAATTTAATGTACACCTAAGAAACGAAAATAAAATAATCGTATAATAACTTGTGTGTAATAAAATGTTTTGATATGAATTTAAATTGGATATGTTAACCGGAAATCAACAATTTTAAGATTAAAGTTAATTAGTGCGGAAAAAAATTTAATTTATAAAATTATAAGTTTACCTATAAATTTATAAAACTTGCTTATTTGTGAAAAGTAATTTACTAAAATTATTTTGGTTGACAAATAACGAATGAATAATATATAGTAATAATAATAAACGTGATTGTAATGAAGTATTGAATTGCACTTTAAAGACCTACGTATTTATAGTTCGTATTACGTATATGATCGTATAAAAAGAATAATATAATTTTGTTCAAACTAATTTTAATTATTAAATATTAGTATGATTTAGTGGTGAATGGAGTGACCGGCTAAAATCTTGTCAGTTGCTCCTATAGTTATATTTCCAAGCGATACAACTGAAAACAAGATCATAGTATTATGTTTGTTTTATGGCGTGAGATCGTAGTCAAAAATATAGTAAGTGTCTTGTTTGTGGCCCTTGATGAATAACAATCTTACCCAAAATCTATAGGTAACTGTAGATTTATACACTAATCTATTGAATTAGTCAAATATTTTGCCGATCAACTGTATATTTGATTAGAGTGCAATTTTTCGATTGACATTTGATATACAGGAAAAAGCAAATTAGATTCAAGTGTTGCGAAACATTTAATTTTAAGAAAAAACTTACTAATTTTATAACTTAAAAAGATTACTTGAACTAGGTATTGGTTAATTGTAGTAATGTTAACGAGATGATAATGACTTTTACAACTATTGTTTTCCATCTATTTGTCTCGCTATTTGTTACAAGAACAGTAATTAAGCTCAACAAACATTAAACTGTTGAATAAGAACTACATAACCCTCCGAACTATATAATACGGCCACCACTATTACCATCGTACATTAGCGTTTTAACGGACAAAAATTGTGAATTATCAGTTATCTTCAGCATTGAAAATGTATGGAATATGCAAACGTCAGCTTTTTGCGAGTTGGTTTGAAAATCTTTATATTAGTAACGAACTAGTATTCAGTGAGAATATTAATTCAATTCTGGAAATATTGAAGTATGGTAACAAAGTGAATATTGATTCAATTCTTCACATCGATGGTATGGTAATTTCATCTCATACGCAATTGTGCAAGTAAAAAATAAGTTATGCACATGATGCTATTTGTAAAATGTGTATACATTTATACAGCTTCAAATGTTCTTGATATTGTTCATATTTTATTCACCAAACCAGAAAAGAAGTGGAACGCTTGATGGGGATAATAAGTCAATAAACCATTCATCTTATATTCTTTTATTGTGTTCTAAATAATAAAATTGTAAATGATGTTAATATTGGTGGTTGGTATATTCTCTATACCCAGCTTATTGTGGTTTTGGACTAAATTGTAGTTTTTTTTAGCAGCAGTGTATACATATATGCCTTCAAAATGAACTACTTTATTCCTATATATGATCTAGTATCCTAGCAATACATTGTGTATTCATATATTTATATCCACCTTAATTCAACACATAGCACCTGAAATCCGTTAGGATATGTGGATTTGAAAGCTAACTTATAAGCAGGAAATGTATGTACTTGCATTTGGATTTAGAGCGAAGACTTTATTTGTTCTTGTATCGTATTGCTTGCAAAGGTTTGATTAAATTACTTGCTTTTTTTAAAAATAGAGGTTTCTAATTTGATAATCATTTATAAATATATATTTAAAAATTAATAAATTTATAAAGACTGCTCTTATTTATATATTATTCACTATTTATATATTTCCGTGATGTTTTTTTTAATCGAATTTCTTTTAATAAAACCTGAATATATTTGCATAGTTGTTATAATTTTATTTTAATATATAGTCAGTCGTAAATTTCTAAATATAAGTTTTATGAATATGTTAAAATCATATTAATTGCAATATCATCTTTTAAAAATCAGCTAAATTGCTTCTTAATGAAAACATAAACAAAGGGTTCATTATTTTGATTAATTCTTATAATTAAATGGAAAATATTAATATCTATAGGCCCTTAATGATATAAGAATATACGATTACTTGTATTGCTTGCATCAATTGTTCACTTCAATAGTCTTGGAATAGAATATTTGAAAAAAGAGTAGACTGGTTTCAGACCTGGTATACCTTTTGTACGGATCATATAAGAACATTAAAATTTATAGTCGATCAATCGATCTTATAGTTGTACGGTCGAATTTACAGAAAAGCAGTTCGATAATTTTGATCGTCTTATGATGTGGAAAATACCATATTGTAATTAATGAATATAATCCGCAATCTATATCATTACTCGAAATAAGTTTAAGTTTAACCAACTGACTTGAAAATAGTGATTTCGTCGACTGAATAAATATCGGTTAATACAATCAGATATGCAGTTAAAACTATAAAGCTACTTGTAAGATAATAGTTTAAAAAATTAAAAAATATAGATGACCTTAACATTATTGTTTCAAAGATGAAATTAATAAAAGAACTTCCAAGATTTGAGAAATTATTTGGCAATAGACATTGGTACTGGAAAGAATGTCGAATGTCGTATATAAAAGGCAAGTCTTTGGAATACAAATTGAGCTGCTGTACACATAGACAAAAACGAAATTTCTAATTGCGTAATTTTAAATTAAATTGTTTATCTATACTGTTTATGTCAAATCCCAATCTCTGGTACGCATATATTATAAATATATTGACCAAATAAGAAATTAACTAAGGATTTGTGAAGATTAACGGATCTTGATTTGATACAAACCCGAATGGGAATGCGTATAGTAATAAGGTAGTAAAAGATCTTGTTGATGGAAAATAATGTGTCGAAGAATCGTTATTAAAGAAATACTGGTGGTAAAATGTAGAGTGAAATGAATCGATTGATTATGGAAAATATACCTTTATATGTAATTTTAAATTTAACTATTATTACATTTTTTAACATACGAGTCTATATAATCTTCGTAGTAGTTCCCCCTATTTAAAATTATTGAGAAAATGTATAATTTAAAAAAGTAAATTTTAAATAAAATGCTGCTGTAGTAACGATTTTTTCTTCATTGCCCTTATACATAAACCTATATATTTAGAAATTCTGGCCCTTTGATGATCAATCCTATATACATGATTAGAGATTTTAGTCTTCCTTTGCCAGATTCTTTCGTATTGGTAGCACATTGTTTTGTTAGACAGTTATATATCTTTAAAAATTCATTGTAAACAAAAATTATGTAGATTAACATAAAGCTACTGTGTAAGCTGTATACAATATGTATATTCCATTTGACGTTTTTTTCCCTCTAATATTTTTATCATGATTTCATATTACGTGCTGCATCACTAAATCTGTGCCTATTCACTATTTCATATTATGTCATCATTTAAAATGGTATATATCCTTTGTTTCATTCTCATCTTATTTTCCACAATCTCCTTTTTTTTTATTAATATTAACAATGGTGAGATTTCGAAGAACGAAAAGTTTAAGAATTTCCATTTTCAATTAAACATATATGGTATATGAAAAGAGCAAGTGAAAACACTCACTTTGATTAAGATGATATATATAAAGCGTGTTCTATATCTGAATTTTATTAATAAGTAAGCATATTATATATCGTCTAAACCTTTAGGCTTATAACAATGTTAATTTGCCATTTCAAATATGCATGTAACATCAAATATAAAGTAAGTCAAATAACTGTAATTTGTCAACTAGAATATATTGCATCAATCATAATTATCTAGTTGTATATTTGAATATTTCAGTAGAGTGATGTATAAATTCCCAGCTACCTAGTTTGTTGTTGAGTTGTTTTAATTTAGACCACATCTTTTCAGAAAAATTTTAAATTTACTGATGCTGATTTTTAAGTATATATTATGACGAACTAAGGAAAGCTAAGGAAAGATCTACAAAGTAACGATTCAAACCCTTACTTTCAAGTATAAAATCATATACGGTTAATGTCATTAGTGTACTTTTAAACCACCTCTTAAGAAACCAACTTTATGTATTTAAAAAATCAAATAGCTGAATGTAATTGAATTTTTTTAATTGCGGAAAATGTATCAATAATATGCATCGTTGTCTCCATTAGTATATTAGTAATACAAGTAATAGGGTGCATACATTCTATGGTACTTACTATTATACCTCTTTTATTATACACTAGCCACCTGTAGCTAACAAAACGATTTAATAATTTATGACATATAAATTCTCAAAACGACTAATGGATTTGTAATATAAATACTCATATTCAGCATTTAAAGATAAACAAAAATTAATGGAGAATGAATTCCACCACCACCCGATATGACACTTGCATGCCGCTTCATTTCTCTGTATAATTATGTTGGGAATAACTTCTCACTAAAAGTATTCAACAGAAATATTCTCGCATTATATTTTGCGTCGTATTATATAATTTTATGAAAGTGCAGTGTAGTCAATAAGTAGAAAAACACTAATAGCATAGTAATATAATGTTTACGAGTATAGAAATCAGCGAAAGTTTAGAATATACCTCTCTCCCCCTCCTCACAAAAGGACGAGTTCGCGACTATATTTTTTGGATAGAGAATTTTAAACGCATTCCAGAATAATAATATCATTTTTTACGGAAATGACCCTATTGACTTTAAAGAGATTTTACAGATCTTCCGAAAAGCAGTCATAGTTTCCAAAGTATAACCTATAGAATATATGATTACAATGACACTTTTACGCAGTATTTGAAGATAAACTGTATGAAAATATGAACATCAAACATGATCATGAATCATTAGATGAATATTTCAAATCGATTTGTTCAAAGTTTAATAATATAAAAATTATAATAACAAATAAAATCAATTAATGAAGGAAGCCATACACACATTTTCCTCAGCTCATTTTATGTTGTTTACAAGTGTATCTTCTTGGCACAAATTTATACATTTAAATAAATTATGTTCAATAAATAGTAGAATATAATATGGTTTCATATTCATTATTTACTCTTTATTCATCTATAATACAATAATCCTTAGCAACTAATTAGTATATAGAGTATTCGTATATATAAATACATGTGATTATTTATGTCAATTTTGCTTACTGCTAAATGCAAGTACAGAAATTAAAATCATAGAACTTAAACATCATCTTTCTATCTCTGCAAAAATTTTGGATAAATTGTAACAATTTTATGAAGTTGACCTGAATAGGATTTAGGTTATAAACTGTTGTTAAATAAATTTGAAATTGAATAATAGATCATCCGATCATATAGGTTAAAAAGTGTATGAAAAAAAAAAAAAAAAAAAAATCTTACCAACAAATTAGGTAGCTAAGGATGTATGCACAGTAATATTCAGATATAGAAACGGACAACTTCAATTACCACGATATATATTTTCCAGTTGGAAAACTGATCGTTTATACTAATTTAATTAAATTTCGGTGAATAAAGTGGTCGACTACATCAAGGTTACTCAGTCCATGTTCATCTAATTTAATACTTGATACCATTTTATGTCGGTAATGGCGTGTGACTAAAATAATGGTGTTAATGTCATGTTTCAGTTCCGGCTTAGACTTTAGTGAGTGTGGACGTGGAGAGAATTTATAGGGTAAGAAAAATACAATAAAATTCTTTCCACGAGTTTTCACTTGGTGAAGTGTGGGCAGGAACACACAAAGTAACAAATTATAACCATCGAAATATAAAGACTATTTCGGTCAAATTGGCCTTGGTCATTAAAGAAAAAGATAATAATAATAATAATGTCATGCTTGTCAAATGATTGAAATCAGTAAAAATTAGAGTAAAGAATAAGAACAATTACTTTGGTATATCAATGTAATTCTTGACTGTATAAATTTACTATGCAATTCTTAGTCTGAGTGAGGTATTTAGCATTACTAAAATATTATATGTTATTAAATAAATAAATATGAATATGTTCGAGAGTAAACATACATACAACAACGAGTAAAATAATATTAAAACCACAAAAATAATAGTTACTCGCATGTGTGTTTTCTATATCGATTTCTATTTATATATTTAAATTTTCCATAATTTGCAAAAGGGAACAAACACAAGTACGATAAGTAAAATATGAAATTATCTGTTCGTTGACACCAAATTCACTTTTATTCCATGTACTTTTTAATAATATTCGTTTACATATAAAATATTGCTTTATTTATACGGATTCTCTAATTCTATTGAAGAAACATATCTTTTAGCACTGTTATGCATTTAAATAACCGATTTTCAATACAAATATATAATAAGTGTATTTGGTTAGATTATTAAATAAATTGTGGAAAAAAACTAATTCATAGTTTTCTACAACCTACCGTATCTAACAAACAGATGCAAAGTATTGGAAATTAGCAGTGGTTTAGAGAATTGAAAACAATCTGTTGAAGCATTGCTGATTTTTTTTCCGTTTTTTTTGTAATCTAAATAGCATATTGCATCTCGTTTGTCTGCCGCTTGATTAGAATAGCAAAAAAAAAACGTAGATGTGTTATATTTCGTTATGTTGTAATAGAAAAGTGGTATGTATTCAAATCGTACATCGTTTATCCATTGCACTGTTGATGGAGATGATTTTGAGATATTATTTTAATATTCTCATATATGAATCAAAACTGTTGTACGGCTGCATACAAAAAAGTAAAAACTGATTGATCAGGATGGAGGTCAATGCAGATCGTGGTCTACCAAAAATTCTTTCACTGTTAAATTTGAAATTTAAAATTAAGACAGCTAGAATACCACACTTCAAATGATGATTGATGTTTTCCAAATAGATTCGTTATTAATCATGTATTTACGCGTATCACAAGTATATCATCACGACATGAATGTTCTATTTAGTTTAACATATGGAGAGGTTGTATAATAAATGTTAAAAAAATTCTATTTCCCATGTTGACCATTGACTATAAATTATATACGTATATGAACAGTTGCATTTGTTACAATATTAACCATATTCTGTCCACAATAAATAGCAGTAGTATTTATATAAAGATTCCATATACTAAAAAGGTATAAAAAGAAACATCTATATACGAATACTATACACACAAATAAATAACATCGACAAATCGTAAAACGCGATCTTTAATTTGGCAAGTGCTTAGATCTCAATGCATTTCTGGACTAGGCACGAATACATATTATAATTTTAAATTCAAATAATTTGGATTCACCGTCTAGTCACGTTATGTGATCAAATTGATGATGATACACAAAGTTATTTAAAACAATTATATTTGATGTAGTTAATTTAAACGAATATAAATTTCAATTGAATGGGCCAGTTTCATTGAATAGGTTCGTGTTTAAAATACATATTCAATATAATTAAATAAAAAAGTATTATAGAGATAGGTACAATAAAATGATTAAATCCATTACCAGTAATTCAAATAAGAACATCAGGCCATATGTTGTCGGCATCCATTCTAACTATAATTTTCTCTTAAACCCTTTGGTTTTAATTTTGAAATTAACGATAGATTTAATTCTATATTAAAGGATCGTTTTGAATATGCATATAGTTATTATGAAAGTGATGAATATAACAAATAAAATAGATATGTAAATAAATATTATAGAAATATTATACGTGCACATAATTTATTACCAATGCTAGATAAAATTAAAAAATATTTAAAATCAGCAAAATTATTTAATAATATATATTTGTAATTGTTAAAATGTGTAAAAATATGTTCAATGTTTATATTGAAATAATGATTTATTATAAAATATTATCAACTTAAATCATAATTTGTGAAAATCCTGGCGCCAAAAGAATCATGGCAGGAGAGGATGAATCCCATTTATGGGCTCTCCTCCAATGTTTCAACTATATTCGAAACAACAACAGATGCTTATATTGTCTTACCAGGTATTGTTTTTAATTGATCATATTTACAATTAATAATTACTATTATTTAAATAATTCAGAATGTGAATATTAGTTGTTTATCAAAATACAAACTATATATACCATACTAATATAGTTAAAATAATGTCTTGCATACGACAAGTTTAGAAAAAAAACGTGTGAATTTACTAAGTGGTGAAATTATTATTTTTATTATTATTATATTAGAACTGTCTTATTGTTATTTATATTAATAATTATAATTCTGTGAAAATTTCATTGCTATATTAATATATTTACGTTACACTGACCTTATTTTTACTTTCGAATTACTTTATTTTTGCTTCTTCAAAACCATTACAATAAAAAGGTAAATACGTAAACGGTAAATATAAAGACATTTATTTTTTACAATTTTTAAGAAAAATATTATAAAACAACAAGCACTATATTATATACGAGTACATGTATAGTATAGTATGATTGCATACATTTTAATGTACATATAGGATCTATAGGAGTTTGCATTTCCACAATCCACCATAGAATGCAGCCATCAACCTTCAGGCCGAGCGGGATCTCATCAACTCCCAAATTGCACACGATTTCTGATCAGCATCATCTCCGTTCCGAACACCTGCCGCGGCGCGTTTTGTATGCGGGATTTAACATCATTTTCAGCATTACCATCTCTTGTTAAATATCTTCTCAAATATTGAAAGTCGCCTACCTCGTCTATCACAGTATCATATGATTTATTATATAAACATTGCGGTGTAAATCATGAATTTATTTTGTATCTACTCGCCTTGAATTTGGTTATATGCCAAACGAGTGGTAATAAACGGAATGCTATCAAGTGAAGTTCGATCAACAAAAAATATTACTGCTCGACATGGTGGATGATGTCGCCATAAAATTATTCGGCTACTCATAGCTATATATTGATTTACGTTCAATTCATTGCAAGTCTATTTATAGGATTCCATTGCAGCCTTCTTCAGATTCTAGAACATATTGTGAATTTAATTTTTTTTTTTTAAAACAGTCGTAGTTTTTTTTGTTCCTATAGAATGGTTGAAAAAATTATATTAACTGTCAAATGAAGTTTAACGACATGTTAAAGATGATAGCCTCAAACCCCGTCAACTCATCCTCAAGTAGGCACATATTACAACATGGACACTATATGTAGAAGTTGAAAATGAGGACTTATTTATTAAAACTTTATAATT
The DNA here is from genome assembly GCA_027564355.1 of Penthetria funebris. Taxonomy (NCBI): domain Eukaryota; kingdom Metazoa; phylum Arthropoda; class Insecta; order Diptera; family Pleciidae; genus Penthetria; species Penthetria funebris. The sequence continues at coordinate 259 of JANSTX010049783.1, read as the reverse complement.
TCGCATTGGCAAATTCTATACTGTAGTACATATATGTATTTTTGAATTTAATCTTAAAATTCAATATTAAAATACTACTTTAGTAACGGCAAAAAGACTATTTTTATTTTTAGTTCACCCTAACTACTCGTATATGCCTATATATTTTTTGCTTAATTAAAGTTTAACACATTTTCCAAATGAAGATTAAATCTAATGCGAAAATTTAATCAAGCAAGTGAATACTAAAGACTCAATTATTTATAGATTATGCATATAA
>JANSTX010049772.1:0-11811 GCA_027564355.1 Penthetria funebris | reverse complement strand
TATTTGTTGACTACAAATATTGACACGGTAAAAACAAAATGTAATTGACATCGTAATGCCGTAATGGGAGTAACGGTTTTTACGGCCCATGGGAGAATCCAGGGTCATCTAATTTAGAGCGCCGAACTTTAGGGGAGCAAAGATCCAAATCCAAATTAATGGTCTGTTTCGGATAACTCGCTCAAGGGATACGTTATGGGGTGGCAGGACATCAAAGTCTAATTACATAATGAAAGTGTGTACATAATGTGAGTGTGGATTAATAAAAAAAATAAATATATAAAATTTTACCTTAAAATTTGGCTTGGATTTTGTTGTATAACACCTAAAAAATTATGAAACATTATATCGCCATGAACAGGTATTCCCTTTTCATACTGTTCACGTTCACCATCTACCAAATCAACGGTCGCAAAATTTCCTGCTGGACTACTTGAATTTGTTTTTATTTCTATCATCAATAAAAATATAAAAATAAATAAATTTAATATATAGGACCTTTTTCTTTTGTATAAATAAAATAAATAACTATATATATTACTTTCATCTTTATACTGGTAATCTTGCATTAATTCACGAACATGATCACTCAACTGATTTATGGATTGATTTTTTTCTTCTTCAACATAAATGAAAAAACTTTTCAAACATATATTTTCAATGTTCATTGTTATAGTCGTAGTTTGTTTTAATAATGCAATTAAATCACGTTGCGGTTCTATTGGACTATCAATTAATATCAATTCAGTTTCGTCACCTTCAAGTTCAGCCGTAGCCTTTGGTTCACCAATTGCACCTGCCTGTGCTTCACAATTTGCATTTTTATCATCAACTTGTAAATTACCAAAAAAGGGTATTGGATCATTTTCAAATGAATTACTTTCTTCATCTTCATCAGACATTCTATAAAGTGGTAATAATACAAAGAAAATAAATATAAATATAAATAACACACAATTATTAAATTAATTTATTTATTTTCTCTCCATGGACAAACAAACCTATTATCATTTTTTGTAATTATATTACCATTCTCTTCATTACAATTATCATTGGCAATATCATTAGATAATGCAATATCATCATCACCCCAATTATCAGATCCACTAAATTAATTTACATATAGAAAATAATATTGAACACTTATTGAATGTATGTTACTATATTATAAATGATCCACAAATTTACCTGTACCAATTAATATTTGGAATACGGACACAAGTTACTTTATTCATACTGTCTTTATCGTTAATTATTTTTTCCACCCTTACGGTCAACCAACTTTTCGATTGATTTGAACAATACGCACTTAGACAAGAAAATATATATAAAATACGATGAAATTGTGAATTTTCTAATGGTGCATATATTTGTAGAATTAGAATTCTTTTTAAACCACATATTGGACATAATGGTATAGATATTTTATCAGAATATGGTAAAATCTAAAGTAAAAAATTAAATTCAAAAACACATAAGTTATTGATTAAATTTACATTAAACAAAAACTAATTGATTTTTCCACATTCATTACCCCATTATGAATAAATTAAATTAAGAACTTTGAAAATCCACTTACCGGTTCGCCACCCACTTTATTTATTGTATAATCTACAGTATTTTTATATTTTTCACTAATATATTCATCTTCATAGCCCAAATAAACAGAAATTGATGTATTTTTTGCCATTTTCTTCAAACCTTTTAAATTAAATAATTGATATTTTTCTAATGTACGAACGACCGACACACAACACAAAATATACCAGAAAAAAAAATACTAGCAAAATGTGTCAAAAACTTTTCATGTTGTCAGTACTGTTAGAAACTTGTACTTTTATGTCACCACCACCACTTCTTCCATATGAAATCTCTATGATATTTTATTTATTTGTCGGTTGTTACAAAAAATTTTTTAGAGGTTATGTATAAATTTCATAACATTTTTTTGGAAATTTTATTTGAATTTTCAATAAATTTCAGTTTAAAAAATATGTTTCATTATTTTTGTAATAACAGAATATTTTTTCAAAAAACATTAACTAATGTATTATTTATTAGAACAAAATATACGGCTGAACGAATAAAACAATTAAATTATGAAAATAAATCTTTATTTGGTGCAAAAATTAAAAGAAAAAAATTAAACAAAAAGGATGCAATACTCCACAATGTAAATATTGTTTGTGATAAAACAGAATATGTTGCTGATGTTAATACAAATAATAATGTCACTAAATCTACAGAATCAGATGTGAGTTCTGAAATGTATTGGTTATTAGAATATAAACCACCTGATTGGAAATCAACAAAATCAGTTAAAATTGATAATACCAAAAAATTATCTACCAAAAGGATTGAGAAGAATTATAATAAATTAACTGATAATGGAAACAAAAAAATTAAAAATTTATCTTTAAATTTAAAAAAGAATTCAATAGATAATAATAATAATAATAATAATAATAATGAAGATGATTTACTATTTCCAGAAACGTTAAGTAAATTCAATGACAATTTACTACCAAGTCCAATTATTGATGAATCTTCTAAAAAATCATTATCACCAGAACCATTATTAACATCATTATTTGAATTAAAAACTCAAATTATACCATTTACCGATTTAGAATTAAAGCAATTAATAGATTACCCACTTTTTGGGAATAAATCAACTAGAACCAAAAATACATTAAACAAATTGAATACAAAAATGTGGCCATCAATAACAAAGATTCTTCAATTTACAATGTCGGATGCGTCTAGAAATGCATTAATGAATTGGAAAATAATGAAAATAGCAGAACTTGGTGAAGAAGGATTTAAACAGTTACAACAAAGTTTGAGAAAATAATCTGTTTATTTATTAATGTTTTTTAATTTTTTTTTATTTTAAACTAAACGTACATTTCAGGTCATTTTACAATGGGTTCAAATTTTCATGTATCCCTAAATAATTATTTTCAATTAAATGAAATACCCGATGAACAATCTTCAATTCATGAATTATGGAAAAGTGTTCAAAATGCATTGAAGTTGGTAAATCAAAAACCATTATTAGTAGAAACACCAGTTGTACATCCAATGTTAAAATATACGGGTATAGTTGATTGTGTGTCTTTAGTAGGGTAAGATTGTTCTGTAGATCACAAAATTCATATCTCTTCTATGTTACACTAAAAACATATGAATATTGTTTTTAACTTTTTTTTGTTTTGTTGTAGAAATGAGTTGGCAGTTATCGAATGGAAAAAATCTGATCGTACAAAATCAAATATTCGTGCAACATATGATGCACCAGTACAATTATGTGCCTATTTGGGAGCTATAAATTCAGACTCAAGATTTAATGTTACTATTAAAAAGGGTATGGTAGTTGTTGCCTATACAAATGGTAGCCCATCACATTTTTATCAATTAGATGAAGTTGATTTGTATAAATATTGGCGTGTATGGTTATTTCGTTTGCAACAATATTGGATCATGTATAGAGATGGAACATTACCGGAACCAATTTAATGTATGGTATTTATTTCTTGATTTATTTATGGATAGAAAATGATTTTATTGTTGAAAGTTAAGAATTGTAATCTCTTGTATTATATAGTTTTTTTTTTTCTCTTTACAATGCAAATTTTAATTATTTATTATAAATTAAATCTTAGCTATCTGAATCACTGCTCAATTCCACATTTCATTAAAGTATCGCATTGTGAAATTGTTATTTAAATTTGATACGTTAACAAATTTCTACCCACTTAGCACCAGGAACATTATACCATGAAAACCACAAACATAAGTCGTAACTTGTGGTATAATGGTAATACTTATGTGATCTTATGATATAATTTATGTGCGCGGTTTCACAGTGAAAATTTGTGTCGCATTAACCAAGTAGTAAAGAAGTATAATTTATGTGATCTCACGGTAACTAAACTATTCAAATGAGGCATATGGATTGCTAGTTCTTGATTTTCCACTCACGGGAACAATATTTTCAGCAGTATTTTATTTATATCGACTAATATCTTGTTACCCAATATTTACCTTCCCACTGCTCAAAATATGTGTCAATTTTATGGCGTGTGAGCGTGGGTCAAAAGATATACGTCACCAAGATTTTGATTGTGAACACATGGTGAATAAACATCTCACCAATAAAATAAGGTAGCTGTTAATTTACAACGATATTATCCAAATGAACTGGTCGATCAACTATATATGTTTCACTATATATTAGAAACTAGTGCAGCATTTCTGGTTGCCATTTAATATGATACGTGTATAGGAAATGGCAAATTAATATTGTAATGCAGCCCAATACTTGAGGTTAAGATGTTCGCAAAACATTATCAAATTGACTCATATTCTCATATTCATAATTTGCATATTTTAATTCTTTCAATTTTCTTCTGCAATACAATAGTCTAACCGCTAAATAACTATACTTGTCATCCAAAAATAATGGAACTGTAAAGCACAAATAATTTGATAAATTGAATCAATTCTTACAGTCAGTAATTTTTACAATATTTATTTATAATTTAATTTTATGTTTATCACACGATAAAATCTTATTATTATTATATATTTTCACCAGTTTGTGTGTATGTGTGTGATAAAGGATAATTATCTTTTCGTCAAATTTCTGTAAATAGAAAAGAGTTATAAAAGAAAGAAAATTATAATTCAAACTTTATCGTGCTAAAACTTTACAATAGAAAAATGCAATATCTTCACTTACCGAAGTGTATCATTGTAATTGATTGATTGATTTGTAAAATGAAATAAATAACAATATAATTATTTATAATTGGGGTAAAAACAAAATAGCATGCATAAAATGAAAATATTTTCTCATATTAATAACATATACTTCGCGCGGGCCAGGAAGTGATGGTGTTACTATGTAATTCATTGTGAACCGATGATTTTACATGATTAAATATTTTTTTTAAACATTTATACATCATAATTTAATGTAAATATATGAGTACTACAAAATATGACTTTAAATTCAAATTTCTATCTAATGTGTAATTCTGCTTCTTAGCATATTCTGTTAAGATTATAACAGTTTTAAATCAGTTTTGTATTTGATGTGTAAAGTTTTTAATTGTTTATTGAATATTTAGTTCTTAATAGCAGTTTCACATGCATATAGTACAGTAGATGAGAAAAAGTACTATTCATAAGTCTATATACGTTTGGGGCTTCATTTCCATTAACTAATACTGTTATACATATAATAGTTTAATTTAAATGTACAGTAAAGTATTTAACTTTTATTGTAATAAATGGAGTTGTGATTAATCATAATTATATGTAAATTTGTACAAGAAAAATATAAGTTATAAATTTACCTAAAATTCGGTGAAAATGAGTTCACTTTGCCTGCATGAAATAAAAATACAGAAAAGGGATTTTTCTTGTTAGTGAAAATATTATTAACTTAATTATTTGGATATTTATATAAAAATAATTTTGAAAATTTGCCATAATTTACTATTCTATAGCACTAGTTATGATAGGTCAAACCTGTAACTATCTATAAATTGATGTGATATATAAAAATAAATCTTTCTAAAAATTAGTTAAAAAAAATTTTACATAACATTTTTTTTCTTATTTTTTGATGATTTTTATAATAAATTTTGATTTCTGAGAAAGAATATTTTTACATTTTTTCAGTTATAATTTTATATTCATCTAATCATATATTCATCAACACCAAATCTCTGTCGTTCTGATAATCGTGTTCAATTGGTGTATAAATTTAAAACCGTGTAAAATACAAAGGTATTACTTTATCAATTTTTGTTCACTCAAAAACTGTTCTATACAATGACTCTGACATTTTCAACATACATAAATTTAATTTTAATTAAATAAACTATGTGTAAAGTGCAATGTCGATTTATTACACCTATTATAACTTTTGTGACAAATGATTTGACCGTTAAACATCTGGATTGCTCAATCAATATTTAACTCGATGTGGTGTCAGTTATTTCGACTACAATTTATGTAAATTTCTAATGCTTAACAACTTGTTAATAATATACAATATTTTAATTACATTTAGTAATTATTTTATATTGCACTTCCTTTTCTTTTATCAAATTCAATAATATTTTTAACAAATAAAAATATTCTCTCTCAAATTAACTACACATTCTTAGCCATATCTTAAAATAAAATTCTTAAAATGTATAAAATTAAATAATAAATTAACAATTTTTAATTTATATATTTTTTTTGAAAATAAATTAATTAAGAAGATTCAAATTTGAAAATAAAAAAACAATATAAATTATATAAATATCTATAATGTGTAAATATGTCTTGTAATGTAACGTTATTTTGTTATGTGCATAAAATAATTAAGGACAAAATAAAATAAAAATGTAAACTTACAATAATTCAAAAGAAAATTAAATGAATTTTATTATTTTACAAATGCAGGAGAGGAAAACTCAATTATTAATTTATATACGAATTATTTTACCAATGAATTGTTTTCTCAGCTAATCGTTTAACAATATTCTGAACAATATCAAGACTTGTGTGCGAGCCGCCCAAATCTGGAAAATAAAATAAATAAACAAGAGTAAATAAAAAAAAAAAAAAAAAATCGGACTATCCTTACTGTTACTCTTTTATAGGAAAACTTATTGAAATTGAAAACGACTAAAACATACCTGGTGTATGAATTTTATCTTCACAAATTGTTTTATATACAGAATCAGCAATTGCATCAGCATGATGAGCATGTCCTAAATGATATAACATATCAATTGATGCATTTAACATGGCAATTGGATTGGCAATATTTTTTCCAGCAATTGATGTACCCGTATTTCTGGTACCCGGTTCAAAAATTGCATACTAAAAACAAATGATATTACAATATCAAAAAAAAAAAGATTATAACAAATATTTGTTATTCGTTTTCTTTACATACATGATCACCATAATTTTTACCAGATAATAAACCAGCACCACCGGCAATACCACAAATAACATTTGATACAATAGTACCATACAGATTTGTCATATTCATAACTTCAAATTGATGTGGATTTGATACCAATTGCATACAACAATTATCAATAATCATATCACTATGTTTGATATCTGGATATTCTTTGGCAACTCTTCGTGATGTTTCCAAAAATAAACCATCAGACAATTTCATAATATTTGCTTTATGAACAGTTGTCACTTTTGTTCGGCCCGTATTTTTTGCATATTCAAATGCATAACGTGCAACACGTTCTGAATTCTCTGATGTAACAATTTTCATACTTTCAACAACACCAGGTACACTCTATAATTTTTTTTTTTTTTTTTGGAATATTTAGATACGGTATATGTATTTTTCCTTTTTTTTTTTTAAATTTATTTACCTCATGTTCAAGCATTGCGTATTCACCTTCCGTATTTTGTCGCACAATAACAATATTAATATTTTGATGACGTGATTGAATACCAGGATAAGATTTACATTCTAATACATTTACAAATAAATCAAGTTCATTTCTTAGGGCAACATTACGTGAAATTGTATCAGTTGCTTCACTTTTTGTTTCAATATTTCCTAAAAAACAATGGATACAATTTATTAATTCACTTATGATGTGAATTAAGAAATAGATGAAAATCATAACGCATTAATTTCTCATACCTTTAATTGCAACACCATTACGTTTTATAGATGTTATTGCATATTCTAAATCATCGTTTCCTTCACTATTTGGATCAATATCGATAATTTCAAAATCAACTGGTACACCAGCATATCGAAATATTTCACGAACATAATTCATTAGTTCTGGTCCAATACCACCACCTGGTAACATTGTAACAGCGTGACGCCCACCATATTGTGCTTTTGGTATTGCAGTCTAAAAGATTTTTTAAAATGTGAATATGAGTTTTTTTTTTAAATTTTTGATAGGCACAGATATGGTCAATAAAAAATGAAGGTATACCGTGCTGATTACAACTAAAAAATGCGACTAAATAAAATTTCATATATAGCAAGGATGGAAGTATATACGTAATACGAATAGATATGAGTATTAAGAAACTGTACTTTTAGAGTTTAAGTAAACATTTGATGCTGTGATCGTGGGAGCTGCCTGACCATTGATATTTTGTGCACTTAGATATTTCTTTTGATGTAGAATATTTTACGTGTCAAAGTTAAAGTATTCCACTGTAACCAGTATTGACCTGTGTATGAAATGATTAATCATTTATATTCATAGTTCAGATATCAATAATGTTAAAGTTCATCTTATGTATACTATTTAATTTATTTCAACGTTTTCGTCACTGTTAAGTTATTAAAATTACACTGTAATCAGTAGGGGCTTGCACATTAAGTAATTAATCAATAAAATGGTTAAAGTGTTGAAGTTTGAGTGCATTTATCTCACAGTCCAACTAGTAAAGTACTGGAAAAGTTTAATATTTAGTTGAAATTGAGCACATTTTATATTCATGGATATTAAGTACACACGACTGGGCGGTTATTTTTAGAAAAAACTAATATTTTATTTACATACCAATTTTTTCTGTAACGGTTGTTTATGTTGAATTTCTGTAGATACTGCTACAGCATAACCCTTTAATAAAAATAAAAGCATTATTTTTTTTTAAATATTAAATTGATATTGTATTTATTATGTAATCATGTGTTTCACAAAAAAGAAAATTATTAAATTATTCGTACTCGTTTAATAGCCGGTGTAATAATATCCTGTGAAAGTTTTATTAGTCTTAAAGCCATTATATTGTTAATTACTTAGATTTTAAAAACAAAATTTAATTAAATTCTATACAAGAATTCAATTTATTTACAAGAAAATTTTGATGGAAATTTTCTAGGTTACGTTATATTCGAAAACTCAGAATTATTAAGATTCGAATAACAATCATAACCACAAAACAAAACTGTGTCGATGATTTGTTTCAATATGGAAACAGCGGGTTATTTAAAAATACATTATTATTTTATGCAATCTGAAGAACTCACCTACACGAGACAAATATTTATTATGAACAATTACTATTCCTGTACTTATATATTGTGATCGAGTTAATGACATCAAAGTGAACGTAAACACGGATTGAACAGTCTATTAATTTATTCCATTCCAATTCAATTGTGTGGTATATAAAGTAAAATTGAAGACAATCGAAGACCAATGTATTCCCTACCATTAATCGATAGTACATGAATACAATCATAACTAGCACATTATACCAGATGTATTAAAATCGCAAACTCGTCAATTTAAATAATAAATTAAAGAAATGGAATATTATTTTTAATTAATAATAAATAACATATACACAATATATATCATTTTACTTTTTAACACCCTTTGACGGACAAATATCTGCATTTAAACAACTATCACATTTTGGATTAATCGGTCTGCAAATTGTTTGACCTAATCCCACTAATAATTCATTGACTTCATGCCATAAATTATATGGTAACCATTCTTCTAAAGCTATACGAGTCTTTTCCGGCTCCTTGGTTTGTGTTTTTACCCATCGCAATCTATTTGATATTCTATGGACGTGAGTGTCAACACCTGTTAATTGATTTTTTGTCTTAAAATATATTAAATTTATAAAAATAATTAAACAATCTATTTTTTACCAATGCCGGTTATAATATTCCACGCTGATTGCATACAAATGTGTGCCATTTTAGGTCCAACACCAGGTAATTTTATTAGTTTATCAAGTGTTTCTGGAATATCTGATTGATATTCATCAATAAGTATTTGAGATACTTTTTGAATGTTTTTTGCTTTATTCTAACAAATAAATAATTAAATAATAATATGCAATATACATAGTTTAGTGAGTAAAACCATAAAATTGTACCTTATAAAACGAAACAGGATATATTAATTGTTCTATTTTATTTACATTCCATTTAACAACGTTTTCTGGTAGCAAACCATAATTTTTAAGACGATTCATAGCATCGTAATTTATCTGATCTTTTGTTTGACTCGAAAGCATTAATGCCACTAAAATATGGAATCGTTTGGTCTAAAAAAAAAAAATAGTTAAAATTTCATATGCAATAAATAAATAAAAATATATATAATTATCTTTACCTTTTCATCTGCATTGTCATCAGAACATTTATGACAACCCATTGTATCAACTGGTGCCAATTGATCTTTTCGCATTTTTCTTATATTTTCTAGTGTTTTCTGCCAATTTTTTGGTTCCCATTTTAATTGTTTTTTCTCCTCAGTACATCCTTCATTTAGTTTTATGTCCGTTGACAATTTTTTATCGTTAATTTCAGTAGTTTTTTCCACAGTAATTTCTTCATTTGAATCAATTATTATTTTTCTTTTCATAGTCTTGGATTTGGAAACCTTTTTATTTTGAGAAGACTGTGATTCTTCAATATTTAATGGTAATTTTTTGTCTAAACTTTCGTTTTCATATTTAATTTTAATAAAATTTCTGGTTTTTCTTGGTGAAAAATATGCAGACTTTCTTTCATTTTGAATTGTCTATAAAAATTAAAAGTATATTAATAATATAATATATGAATTAATTATCTTCAATTTAATATAGTTTGTGATTGAAATTATTTACTAATCGATCACGTTAACAATCTTCTTTTTATTGGATGGCATGTTTGATGAAATAGAAGATCATCACCTAAGGCAATATATACATTCATTTATTTAAGAGAACAATAACTAATTTATTATAGGTCCAATATCATCATCATCATAATCATCTGGTCAATATGCAAAAAACATCAAATGTAAACTCAAATAATAATCATTCTACCATTATTCATTCATTCCATTCATATACTTTGCGATGGGGTTAATTTAAGTACTGTACAAGCACATAAGTGTTTGTATTTCAGTATATCAGACCAATTAAAATAATGTTCTATTGACTTGAAGTAAGATAGAGATTTGGTAGTTGAAAATTTACAGTAATAATATAATCATAACGGCAATAGACAATAATTTGGATTAATGAATGCCTATTCATAACGTACAAATTTTAGGTTAACATTAAAATTACCTGAATATTTTTTAAATCAGTGGTTGCCGTATTAATTTTTGAAATATTAACTAAGTTAGGTGAAATTAATTTTGCTTTATTAGACATTCTTTAAATAGAATGCAATAAAGTTACATACATGGAAAAAATTATAGTAAATATTTAAAAAACAAACAAATGAAGATAACTACACTTAATACAATTCATAATGTACTTTTTTTTTATTTAAGGCAACAGCTAACAGCTGTTTACGTCAACCAAACGCAAAACTTAACAAAAAATTTAATATATTTATGTAATTTCAGAAACAAAAATGTATTTATAAAATACTACTAAAGTATATTTAATATAAGTACAAAAATTTTAATCTAAAATAATGTCACTGTATCACATTTTTTTAAATTTTATTTTCACAAACATAAACAATAAATATCAAAACAACTATTTTCAATCACTAAACACCTCAATGACGTGACGTTTACAATTCACAATCAGTTAATAACGAAATGTCAGGGGTCAACACATGATATTCAATTTAGTTACAGCGGTTTACATAACGCAATTTGATACAGCGGTTAAGAAAACACAATAACTAAATTTTATTTATCGAATTTCGAAAAATCAAATTTTTTTAAATTTAAAATTCAAAATTAAAAACCCGCCTAATTAGTATATGCGGCGAAATTACACTCCATTCGCATATTACAAATGACCTCCTTTCGTCGTTGCGCTAAAATCAAC
>JANSTX010049761.1:0-11812 GCA_027564355.1 Penthetria funebris | reverse complement strand
GTACACACTGTAAGTAGAATCTCTACACTTTACGCACTACACTTTGCAGAAAAAACTCTATAGTGGACACTTGGCTTTAGAAGCATTTTGACTTTAACTTTGACTTTTTGTTTGTTGAAATATTAAAATAAAGAATTAATAGATAGCACCAATTGTATTTTGTCTTTGATATTCTTTCCTGCGTCTGTTGAATGCTTAAGAATTCCCATCAGGTTTTTGACCATATTTTCTTCTGCATTTTTTTTTTGTCATTAATTTCTAGGTTTTCCATTTTTAAAAATGAAAATATTTATTGAAAAGCAAATTAATACATTATGTTATTAATAATTTAATTAATTATTTTGTTTTAATTGTCATAATTTATTTTTAAGATTTGTTTTCGCTTCTACTTGACAGTGACGATAAAGATATATCTGTCTGGTTCCCAACTGCATAACTAAATTCATATCTTTTGCAATTTGCCATTAAAATCTAACCGTTCTAAAATAATTTCTACTATTCTCTATCTTCTGGCATTAATTGATGTATACAACAAATTAACTATTAAAAGCTATGTACAATTAACTCAATTAAAAGGCTATGAATAACTTTGTTGTCTTTACAATTCTAAGAATTAAATGAAATATTTGCAATTTTACAATTACATATGTTGTGGAAATTGTTTTCAAAATAATCGTAATGTCATTTACGAAATTAATTAGTGTAGTTTAAAATGGGCGAGATTCTAATTAACTAAATAAATAGAGAGTTGTTTGCTTTTGTTTTTCTATTGTTAAAATTTATTTTATTGAGTTAAATGCAACATAATTATCGAAATTTTCAAGTGTTTCTTAGAGAAATTAACAATTGCGTTGTCAATGCTCGATACCCAAAGAAGTAATGCAAATTGCTTACTTTAATAATTTGAATATTTTGTTAGTGAAATCAATAACTACCTGTTGTATATTATAGTTACGTATTATTCAATATATTTGAAATAGATACTAATTATATAACAATGTTCATGATGGTTGCATGACTGCGAAAGTTTTCTGTGACAATACGATTATTTTTATAATATGCTTGTAATAAGTTTAAAATCAAAGTACTTCTCCTTTCTATGTTTCGCAAGCTTAAAAAAAGGAAAAATTGATAAATATATACTCATTCGCTTTCTATCTTTTTCATAAGCTTAAAAAGTTTATAATAATAATGGCCGCCGTGTGCATACTATTGCTATCTCTTTTAGTCACACTGAACCACATGGAAAAGGGTAAATAGATAAATAAGCTTTCGAAAATGCATTGTAGAAACAAGTTAATTAATAACAAATTAATTAAAAGTTTGTTAAAATTTTAGCATTATTTGAAATTTTGGATGCGTTTTTTGGTAAATTGAATAAAAATTAATTTCTGTAAATGAAATAAACTAATTTTTATTCAGTCTATTAAAAGACACTGTCCTTTCTATTAAATATTTTTTCCTTGTTTTGTTTTGTTTATTAACCGCATTTTCTAAAAAAAGAGATAAAAGATATTAATCATATAAATTCAGGTCTTAAGGCTGGTCTTTCCTTTCATAAAAATTTTCATTCCCAAAGAAATTTAAACTGTGAAACAATGTGTGAGTGTGCCCCAATATCATATAAATTTTGTTTCTAAAACCTATCAAAATTCGCTGGCTCAAAACTAATCTGGCTGAGTACTGCAGATGTTTGACTTTCATTGGGTATGTCGAAAAAAATTGACTCCATAGTAACATCTCCTATAAGTGAAAGGATATGGGAAATCTTTTTTTATTTTTGCAGGTCGACTTCCTTTTGATATCAAAAACTTTTTTGCACTACCAGATCTTTTCCTTTTTTTTCGTTTGATCCTATTTCATCTATAAATTGGGCGTTGTCGTTAACCTCTTTGGTTATAATTAAAAGAATGAAATAAATCCGATATACACTCTTAATAAAATGTACTTTCTTTTACCAAATTAAGGATTACTATATTGGAAAATGTCATTTTAAAATATCGTAGGAACGTCTATTTAGAAAATATTCACAAATATTGACAATTTTACAAATCAAAATTAAATATGTAAGAAATAATATAATTTATGTTAAAATAGCAATAATAAAAAGTCCTTGATATCGTGAAATCGCAGTTTAGAGGAAAAAGTTATTTTAAAAATTTGCGTGGACCTGCAAAAGGCAAGAAAAATGATATATAATAATTTGAATAACTTGAGCTTTTGTTATTTTTCAATTTTATGCTATTTTCATCATAAAAAATATTTAAAATTCTCTTTCCTGTGTCTGTAAGGCATCTTAGCGAATTCCATTATAATATTATTATTCATATATTCATCAGTTTTGTCCAAATCTATATATTTCTTGTATTTACTGAAATCCGGAAAAAAAAATAATAATACTTCTGGCCATAAACCAAAGAAATAAAAACAATAAACAACTGAACATTATTAAAAGCTAAGTTATTATTTTATAATAAGAATAAAATGAATATTGTATTTTACGAGTATATGTTACTTAACTTCTTATATTCTCTTATGATATTCCACCTACATACCTTGACAAGATCAAGGTCATTACAATATAATTCCCAGAGATCTTACAAGTGATACATTTCTTATTTTCTGAGGGAAAAAAAAACGACAACTATTTATATTTAATAATAATAATAATATTATACTATAGTAGGTACTATAAACAACTCATATATTATATAATATATGAATTATACTTGTATGTTACACCACATGTAATAAAAATAATACGAGTATAATATAAGCAAAAAACCTACAGTGTATTATTGTGAGAGATTGTATCATACATTGCAAAGAAATGACCATCATGAATTGTAATTTGTAATTATCTGTAATTGATTTGGATTTGAAGTTTTTCATTTTTTAATTTTTTTTTAAATTTACTGTCTTATTTTGCTCCTGTCTTCTATGACATCCAGTCCACCATTTGAGATTAATATAGTAGTCATTCAAAATTCGTGTTGTTTTTATAACAGTGGTCATATACGAGTACAATGGTTCATGGTCTCAATATTTTAAGATACGTTTAGAGAACTAATAACTTTATAAGTCATCAAGATAATTAATTGTTATGTTACTTAATTCAAGTTTTTAAATTAAATATTAAATGCATTTCTATACACAGGTTAAATAATCAGTGGTTATATGAAATGAAAAATTAAACGAAATTACTCATAAAAAATGAATCATATTTTTTTTTGTTTTTAAGATAATTAATGACTATTATTTATAAGTTCCATTAAACGTAATAAGATTAACAATTTTATAGCTATGCTTATGAATAGTATCTATTTCGAAAATTGTCAGACGTGTAAAAAAAACACATTATGAAGGATAGGTGAACAGGTCATATTTTACTCAATACATAATATGGTTGTATACATCGGAAGGATAAATAAACATGAATCAAAATGTAAATTATTCATCATTTGTTCTCACTGTATTTTGGAATCTGTCGCTCTGATCTATTGATTAAAAATTTTAACACCTATTATACGAATATAAACAAAACTAACTGCAATGCATATAAGTATCGCAAACCAAATCAACTGGCATTGACACGTTTTTAGGGGAGTTCAAATAGTTAATATGGGTGTAAAATCTAGATCATCTCAACATTAATAAAAAACCAGTTAATAAACAATGAAAATTTTCTGGTATGAAAAATAAACGACCTTTTCTCCACGCGGGAGCATATGACATCAGCGAACAATCGTCATTGTTCACGATATCTGCACCTGCACTTCACTTCATCTCCTCCTACTAGTAAATAGCCTTCTTAACGACGACCAGGGTATTCTAACATTGAGCATTGTTGGAAAAAACAGTCGCAATTCCAGCAGTACAGAAACGATTAAATTATTCTTCAGCATGCTCGGCCAAAGTTAAAACATACTTGGAGACTTTCGACTCTCAAATTGTATATGCTTCAATTATGAATGATAAATCGATACGGCGTTTCAGAGAACTACTTACATCCTATAACGCGAAGAAGTATGGAACACGTATAGCATAGTTACTGGTAATTATATAACAAAAAAGAAATTTTTAAAAATGAAAGTTTCAATAAGCAGGCATTGTGAATGGACATTGATTCAACGAATGCGAGCTACTCTTGAGAACAAGAATGGGAATATTTGATAATATATTCATAGAACAAGAACTCATTTGTTACTTATCATCCAGTGAATTTCTATGGAATTTATTAGAGAAATAAAAGATTCTGGAAATTATGTACATGTTAACAATATTAGATCAAAGAACCGCAGTACGGTAATTTTGAAAGAAAGACGATTAATAGAAACATTGTCAATTTCGTAAATATATATATGATATATAAATGTTCAATTAGAAACAGAATTAGTCATGTATAATTGCACTCAAAATTTTGTCAAGACTATTATGCTGATCTAACTGATATTTCGGACTAATTGTACATTTGAATCTGTGGATGCTCAATAAATTTACTCTAATTATAATTGGATTATAATAAAAATTAAAATTATGTTTATGTGTGTGATGAATTACCTATTGATAATAATAATAATAATAATAATAATAATGACATAGAATGTTTTATAAATAAATTATAGTCAATTAGTGATGTCAACCGAAACGTAAAATAAGTCTTAACAAAGTCTCCATAAAACCTTTAAATCTATGACTATCTTTTCTGATAATAAATCGGAAGATAAAAATGCTGTGGATCAATGTATAAAAGGTTGAATTTTCAATTTAAAATAATTAATATTTGTTTTTATATGCTAAAATGCAGAAGTCGTTAGTAATAAATTTAATCGTTTTTATTGTGTTTTGCATTGGTTTCACAGTAACCAATGATATTGAAGAGGATGCACGATTAACTACCGTAAGTCGTTATAATCAATTTAATATTAAGAATGCAACAAAATTTAATAGCAAAATAATTAGACAGAATTAGCAAGAAAGTATGGATATCCAGCCAGTGAACATACTGTAACCACTCCAGATGGGTATATTTTAGAATTGCATCGTATACCTGGTAGTCCACAATCACCGCCAGCACCTGGTAAACGAGTTGCATTTTTAATGCACGGTATGCTCAGTTCATCCGGATGTTTTGTTCTAATGGGTCCAAATATTGGTTTGGCATATATGTTAGCCGATGAAGGATATGATGTTTGGTTAGGAAATGCTCGTGGTAATCGATATTCCCGTGGCCATACACATCTTAGTAATTCAACGGAAGCCTATTGGCGATTTTCATGGCATGAAATTGGTACAACCGATTTACCAACAATGATTGATTTTGTATTGGATTTTACTGGCCACTCGCAATTACATTATATTGGACATTCACAGGGTACAACTGTATTTTGGGTTATGGGATCCGAACGTCCAGAATATAATGATAAAATTCAATCTATGCATGCACTTGCACCAGCTGCATTTATGCATCGTGCAAGAAGTCCATACATTATATGGCTTAGTTGGTTTTTAACATCAA
Organism: Penthetria funebris; assembly: GCA_027564355.1. Taxonomy (NCBI): domain Eukaryota; kingdom Metazoa; phylum Arthropoda; class Insecta; order Diptera; family Pleciidae; genus Penthetria; species Penthetria funebris. The sequence goes on along the minus strand of JANSTX010049761.1, from coordinate 6,294 downwards.
CTTCAATTGCATTTGAAATGATGGGCGTACACCATTTTGCACCAACATCTGATATGAATCATTTGGGTGGTGCCGATCAATGTGCTCAGGATATTGTTCAACAATTGATTTGTGCAAATGAATTATTCTTAATGGCTGGTTGGAATTTAGCGGAATTAAATTTGGTATGTTAATTTGTGCTTTGCAATAGACAATATATAATTTTAACTATATATATTATATATATGTATATATCCTCAAATATAGACAATGTTACCTGTTATAAATGGACATTCGCCTGCTGGTGCATCTTCTATGCAAATGATTCATTTTGGTCAAGTTACACGATCAATGTTATTCCGTAGATATGATTTTGGAACAATTGGTAATATGAATGAATATGGACAAATGTTTCCACCACTTTACGCATTATCTAGAGTTCGTGCTCCGGTACATACATATAACAGTCTTAATGATTGGATGGCAGTACCTGAAGATGTAGAACTATTGATATGGAGTTTACCAAATGTTCGTTCGAGATTTTTGGTACCTCACATATTCTTCAATCATCTTGATTTTGTATGGGCAATAAATCAACGTACTTTAGTTCATCATCGTTTACTTGCTAATATGAGATCTTCAGAATAAATTATATGTTCGGATTGTATATTTTAAAATTTTAAAATAATAAAATTCATTTTGTAGCTGTGTTTAAATTTTATTTTTTGTATCACATTTATATAAGTAGGTTGGTAGAATTTTGTACTATACACCCAGAGAAGTATAATTCTGAAAATACGTAGAAACTATTCCAAAGTAATGAGGGTTTGAATTTATAATGAAATTCTTAATATTAATAAACGTTTATTAGCAATTTATATACGTATGTTATGTACATCTTCATCTTATCTGTACATAATTTAACATAAAAATATCTTCTATATAATATCTATTATCTAATAACAGCATAGTTAAGGAATTTCTGTGCAATTTTAAAAGGTTGTGAAATGTTTTGCCAATTTTAGCCAGTCGTAGACCCTGAGAGAACAATATGAGCAACTGTATAAATAGGTTATTAATAGTACATGGTGGGTTGAAACGTTTTATTTTTTCATATCATTGCGGAAATCGAGCATAGATGCTCATAAATTACTAACCTGACTGCTTATTTTCAGTGTAATAGGTTACGACAACTATTAAAATGGTGATTTAGCTTCACGGTAAAAAAATCCTAACCCAATATATTTTATTACGTAATAGAATACGAAAACTATTCATTGAGTCCGTTCCTTAGCTTCTGGGTAGAAATACGTTTTTCTAATTAGCCTGATAATAAATTAAAAGTTTATGTGTCTTATATGTTTGGATGATTTTGAAAATACTTAGAAACAATTCCAAAATATTGAGGAAATCATTTGAATTTATAATGAAATTCCTTATACTAATAAATGTGTACTTGAAATTTATTTACGTATGTAATATAAATTTGTACATAAGACGTGCTTTTGACTGAAAATTTAAATACAAAAATTTTACTTCATTTTATCCGTACGTAATTTAACATAAAAATATCTTTGCGCATAGAATTTGAATTAAAACAAATTTCTTAAATTTATTTCCCGACATCTTTTTATTATGTTAACATTATTAATGTTTCCATATTGGATTAGGATCAACAACAAAATTTTAATTGGATTCCAGTCGCAAGTGCTAGCTTTAATTCAAATATTCTATCAATTAAGAACTTACATCAAATTTCACCTGAACAGTAGTGTTACATGCAAGTAGACAGATCGGATTATATAATATGGTAAAAATTCACACTTTTTTTCAGTTAGGATTAGACATCAGGAATTGACAAATATATATTGTGCTTCATGTTGTATTAGATACCACGATGAGATAAACAGTGTTTTAGATACCTATGTGTGTCGATTTGTTCTTTCGTCACCTCTATATTTATGCATAATGATTACATATTTATCAGAAATAGAAACTTAACAAATGCGATCGACGTAATCATATCCGCTCAAATTTAGATCAGTTCCATTATATGGCAATAAATGTTTGTAATAAAATATAAGTTTTTTTTCAATAATAGTAAGTAAACATAAATTAAAATTAGATCCCAATTGAAAGCTATATATTGAAATGTTTTTAGACTAAATTTTATTTCGTATACAGAATTTAAATCCAAGTCCTCTGTCATGTGGGTTTATTGTACAAATCCTAGATTACTAAAGAAAACATATTTAATTGAAAATCGAATATAAATAAATCTTTTATCTTTTACGAGTAAACTTTTTATGTAGTGTTAATAATAATAATAATTACTAATTAAAAGCTAATCGAGACCAGACTAATTATATGTTGAAAATTAAAATACATGTAAAATCGAAATTATTTGGCTAGAAAAAAATAGGTTTAATTCTGATTAAATTTTTTAAATTCTGTATATGATAATAATAAAATTGATTGTTGAAACATCTTAGTATAAATTCTGATAACGCAGTACATGTCTGAATACTGAATATAAATCTTTAAATTACCTAAAAATGAAATCATTTTATGTATTAATTTTTGCAAAAAAAATATTAGTAATATAATTAGTTAAATAAAATTATTGGTAATATAAATAGTTAGTTATTAGTAATATAAATATAGATAAGGATATATATACTCTTTGTGGAAATTATCACACTTCCAGTTAAATCATATCATCTTACTTGTCGCTATTAAATAACCACAGCCAAAATGTCAGATTGCTGAACAATACAAATACGTCACAGTAGTTCACAACAACAATAGTATGGTGTTATGTGGAGAAACAAGTTAATGCTACTAGAAAGCAATGTACGAATTTATAAAACACAGATCTATTTTAACATATGCTGTGGAAAACCCGCAGTGAAACATCCAAAACTATATACAAGTTATGAGGACGACTGAAATGAAGATTTTACTATCACCGGTGATTCACTCAGAGATAGAAGCAGAAGTGATAATATCCGAAATGAATGTCAAATTCAAGACATACTAAGATGGACTAGAAATAGAAGGCGTTATTGGAGATACCATGTTAAAAGAATGCCACTTAATAGAATCGAAAATATTACTATGAAACAACGCCCAGGTAGAACATGGCCCATAAGAAGATCTCCGAAGACATGGCGAGAAAGTTAGACATCATTCGCATCTCAAAACTAAATTGTTCGAAAAACACAGGTCTATGACCTAACTAAAGAATAAGAAGAAGATCTTACTTTTAAGTCAAAGGATCGCATAGGGCGCTATTATGATATTAATGTCCCATTTCCTATACCCATATAACATAAAATGTCAACCGATAAACTGTACTAGTTTCTAATATAATATATATTGAAATTTGTGGAATGGTTTGTAAATCCAGAGTTACCTGGTTTGTTGGTAAGCTGTTTGTTCTTAAATAACATACTAATAGCAGAAATAGTTCACTAATTCAATAAAATAAGATATATTTTGAATGATCCATTATCAATCGTTGTGACAAAACAGACTTTTAATATTTTTGCGAACCATTAAATCGTAGAATTAAACAACCATTGAGTTACTATTATTTAAAAGATAATTTTGTATATTAGACTATATCGACGGCATACTGACCACTAACATCAATGGGTGATTATCCAGGCTGTCTTAGTTTATGTTGTCAAACAAAATTATTAACTGATCTATGACAACTTACAAAAATAATATGCATAGATAATTTGCAATGATTTTATGTGTATGTACGACAATTGCCATACATCATGTGCTTAATACTTCCTGTCTACTTACGTGATCTGTAATCATTGCAATAGAACTCATTGATCTTTATCTGTATCTTTGTTGTATATCCCGTAAACATACGTTTTTCATCCTTATGCATTGTCTCATTTGGGTGGCATTACTGACACAATGGCAACATATTCATATCTTTAAAATCAAACTCAAAAACCATCTAATGTTACAATAAAAGATTCTCGAAATTACATCATGTTAATTTTTCAGAAAAAATTTTGTCCCTTAAATTATTCACACTTTATGTTAGTGAATAAATCAGTATTTTTTAATAACGAAAAAAAAAAGAAGAAAAATTCCGTTGTACCCTTTACATACCCCCATTGATATCAAATAAGAATCAATTGAGTTAAAAAGAATTCATTTTAAAACTTAAATTGGAAAATAATATGATTTTAAAATTCAATAAAGAGTATATTATGTTTTCCATTTAATTGAGCATCCTGAAAGTTTCAGAATTTAAATGATTTCTTTCGCATAAACAGTTGCTAAAAGGTTCCGCTTTTATAAATTGTTCAATCAAATTGAAAAAAATAAATAAAAAATAACAATTTCTTCAGAGTTTTGAACTTTACATGAGTTTTAATGATTTTATATACGAACATAAGACACACTTTCTAGTGACTATATAATTTTTAACAACTTAAATTTAAGGAAAAAATGAGAATTTAACAGAATTATTAAATTCTTTCAGAACCGAAACTGTTGCAAAACATGATTATACTCTATAATTGCAAATTTTTCATGAAAAAAAAAAAAAAATCTAATTTTGCTTGTCAGCAACTAACTTTTCTATATACGTTAGTTTACCAATCTTTACATCGATGTCAACGGAAACTCGAGCATGATATGTTTTAGTAATGGTAATCGCATATGATCGAGGCTAAAAAGACGGTGTTAATGTAGGTTTAGTCGATTTAAAAAAAAAAAAACATCTCAACAAAAAATTATAACTATCTGAGGGTTTATGCATCACTATACTGAAATATTCAAATGTGTATAACTGGATAATTATAATTGATCCTATTTTTCGTTGTTGGAAAACTTCAATAAATTATAGTTATTTGTGCATAACATTTTATGTTACATACCTGCCCTATGTGCCCTTGAGGCACAAACTTTAAGTTAAAGATAAAGTTAAAACTATATAGTTAATATAAATTTAAGCTAAGTCTTGATTTAATTGAGGATTAAAATTTATGTATAATCTTTTCTTTATTTTATTTTTTTTTTATAATTTATGATTTTATTTAGCATTACACTGTGTTACTTTGAGCCATATACCCATTAATCGTCCTTAAAATTTGATAATTAAGGTAACATTGAAAATATGTATATATTTGTAAATAATTGTAAGGGACATTAATAACGAATCCTTGTTTAGTCATCACTATAGGTAATTATATAATTTTAAAACAATTTGCAATAAATTTTATGAGCATATCTGCTTATTATAGTATTTATATAATTTTAATTTTTACATAATCTTCTTCATCTTTATCATCATAATCATTATAATCATCGTAATCATTCTTTCGACTTAATATTTATTATTACTTTGCTATATATTTTTTCCGTTCATGTCCCTACACACTTGAGTTCAAAGCCTTTGTCATCACTGCACTTGCAATGTAGAATATACCGCGATACCGTAATGAACACTAATTTTACATGGGTTACAACTTTTCGATATACCTCACATTGTCGACTAGAAATCCCATTCCTCTCTAGTATTCTAATATAGAATCATTGACTAAAGTCTAAGAGTGGAACCAGCTAAAGTCTAATGTGTTATTTTTATTTACATCATCATCGTCAACAATAGAATTGTGATCACCATAATAATCCTTTCGGTTCATTCATTCCTACACTTTTATATGAAGCCAAATATTCAGGAATTTGATTACGTTTCGTATGATAGACGCTTATTCTATATTTTTTTTTTTAAAGTTTATGTATTTCTGACTTTATATTATTTTTATTAGCCCTTGATATAAAATTGAATTAACCTGTTGACAATTTGTATATTTAATATTTGAGTATTTGCAAAAGTCAGTCCAATGTTAAATAAATATTATGTATATTAGATAAACTATTACTTATATTAATATTAGTAATAGTTTGATAATTTGTATCCTAAATTCCATTATCAGATAGTTGAACCGTAAACTCTAAAGTAATTAATACATTGCATCTTTATTTATATGGAAATATGCAACTTCTTTGGCTTAAGTTCAGTAAAGTTTTGTTTATTTTATTATCAAATTTGTATATAAATTACATTCTTATGTGTAATTTTATTAATAAATAAGAGGATTATATTTAATATAATATACGTCTATAAATAATTGAATATGAATATCCAGAGATAACAATTTAAGGGTATTGTTAACACTTTTGGTAAGGGTTTGTTTGACATCTACCATGTACACTTTGAAAATTAGATTTCATTTAATATTCCAAAAGGTATAGGCAACATGAGTAGAGAATTGCATA
>JANSTX010049760.1:6702-21511 GCA_027564355.1 Penthetria funebris | reverse complement strand
TATTTAATGACTCAAAATTTATTCTCGTATTAGATTTTTATTCGATTACAATGACATTAATCTTTAATATCATTAAATATACTACAATTGATAATAAACTGTACCTAATTCAATTAATTTCTATTTAGTTAGTAGATATATGATTTACAAAGTTTTTCATGTGTTGTACAATTTGTCTACACTTTTTTTTGTTTCGGTTTTTTGTCACAGAATTAATATTGTACAATTAGAATAGAATGGAATAGCCTCATTCAGGTACTACACATTTAAAAGCAAATACTAGCAGAAATCGCGAATATTGGCGTCGTTGACGCTATATACTTCCGCGGGGAGTCAAGGTGGAGATGAAGAAATAAGTGTATCACGTCTAATAATATGCGAATTGGCTACAGTTAATTCGTGAATTATTCAGTGTCTGTTAAATTATTTATTAGATATTTACATTTACGACTATAAATTTTGAAACTCAAATTTATTTTATAAGTAGACATTTGATATTTCAAATCGAGCACATCTTCTTAACGATGCATTTAGTTTGGCCGAAGCACATCAATTAAGTTATGAAATTGCTTTAGATCTTACAAAATATTTAGCAGCAGAAAATGATTATGTACCTTGGGCTGTTGCATCATCGAAAATAATTGCCATTAAAAATTTATTGTATTCAACAGAATATTATGATAAATTTACGGTAAATAGTAAATATAATAATAAATATTTATTGAAATTATTAAAATATGAAAAAATTTATTTGAAATTCATAGAAATATGGAGAAAATTTATTAGCCTCAGTTTACGCAAATGTTGGTTGGCAAGTAACAACTGATGATCACTTAAGAAAGTAAGTATAAACCTACTTTTAATTTATTACAGTTCATGAAATTTAAATAAATTTTTACTATAATCAAATAGTAATATTTATGATCTCGTCTTTAACACATACATTCCTTTTTCTCAGTCATTTACGGACAACAGTACTGAACGCTGCTTGTGTCATGAAAATGAGCGATTGCTTACAACAAGTTGGTGTACTATTTAATGCTTGGCTAGAAAATCCAAATGAACGACCACCACCAGATTTACGAAATGTTATTTATTATTTTGGCATGCAACATGTTGGCACAGAAGATCAATGGAATACAGTTTGGGAATTATTTATTGCTGAACAAGATGCATCAGAGAAGGCAAAACTTATGAAAGGATTAGCTGCAATTCAAAATAAAGATGTATTGCAACGGTAATTGTTTTTTTTTTATTTATTAAATCATCATTATCTGGTGTGATTTATTTTCCTATCAATAATATTAATTTCTTTTCTATATAAACTAATAAAAATCACTTATAGTTATGTTGAACTTGCTTGGCTTGAATCAAATGTTAGGGGTCAAGATTATTTTACTTGTTTACAATATATTGCCGAAAATTCATTAGGTGAAAGTATTGTTTGGGAATATGTTCAAGAACATTGGATTGATTTAGTGAATAGATTTACACTAAATGAAAGGTATCTTGGTCGAATGATACCATCAATAACAGGAAGATTTAGTACACAATCTAAATTGGATGAGGTATATATTTAATTAATATAGAATATATTAAAAATATTTTAATATTAATAATAAAATAAAATATTATAGGTAAAATTGTTCTTCGTTAAATATCCGGAAGCAGGTGCTGGTGCTGCTGCACGTAAACAAGCCTTAGAAAATATTGAAAATAATATAAAATGGTTAGAACTAAATAAAAATGCAATTGGTGATTGGCTTAATAGAAATATTGAATAATATTAAGTAGTATTTTATGAATGTATTTTAATTACAAATAAATTTTTCTAACTTTATTTGTACTTTAATTATTTTATATTTGATACAAAATTAAAAAATTAAATTTCTTGTCATTTGCTATGCAATTAAGTTGTTCTCTTTTTAATTTTTATGTAGATTCGCACTAATCTGTCCTTCTAATACTAAATTTTAAAAATAATTGCGTGCTACTGTATGTGTTCTCGAAATTTTACATGGTCTCTCGATAATATTTGTGTGGTCGCACGATAATAATTATGTGGTATTATCGTAAAGCTTTGTAGTCTCACTATTTAACTGAAACACTTATTCTGCTACAGTGTAAAAAGAGTCCATTCCCTGAAGAATAAAAACCAATAAACTTATATTATATTTAAATAGCTGCTGACATTTCTGCTCGCCTGATACAGAATTAAAAAATAAAATTTCTTGCATGCAGTTGATAACGTACTTTGAGGTTGGAATTGTCAATGACTGTGCACTGAAGTCAAAGCAAATTGTACTCATGTATTTTTATATAAACGCTCACTATCTGCTCTTCTAATACTAAATTTCACATAGTAATGCTTATAATGGTTTCACAGCAATATTAGTGTAGGTCACACGATAATAGTAGTTATGTAAAATATTATATTATATATTCCAATATATATATTTTTATTTTTATTATATATTCAAATGAGGGAAAAAATAGTTTCTAAACCCTAAAGTCAAGCCAAAACAGAGGTATAACTTCAATTAAAAAATATCTCCGGTTATGTGTATATTTTAATTCTTAAGATTATTATAACTTATCTCTGACTTTATTTAAAATATGTTTTTTTGTACATTTATTTTCTTACTTATAATTAAGTAGTAAGTACATATTTATAATGGCACTATTTACAGCGAAATACTATTTAGCTGTTAACATATACATATTTCTAAAATATAAAAAGTAAAAAACAAGGAAATAAAACAAAATTAAAAACTATGTCGAATAATTTAATTATTTATTTGTAAAATTTAATGTTGGAATCTCCTGATTAATTTCACCCATATATTTTGCTAATTCAGTACTATCAAATTCATCTTCGTCAACTTCTTGTAAACTTGAATTGCTAATTGTATTTGTTGTAATTGCACTATCGATGCTATTAATTTTCTGCAATTTATCTTCTTTTTCAATGGTATTTATTGGAGATATTGACTCGCCAGTATGTAATGTTTTAAAATGCAAAACGTTTTTTGTTCCACGACATAATTTTTCAGCTATTGTACTGACAATAGCTGCCTGAGCTTCATCGTCTAAACTATTTCTATTAATGGTGTTATTTGGTTTGAATTCGGTACGTTCAATAGAATGTCTTGGTGTATCATATCGTGTTAACGTTGATAGTACAGTTGATTGATTACTCTCAGATAAATATTTTGGACGATATTGATGGTTATGATTTTCTTTATTGTTCTTAACGAAATAGGTTAATTCATTACCACGTGTGACTGAATCCGTATTTCGTTTATGTTGATATTGTCGATGATTGGTTGCATTTGTTAATTTAAAAGAACCATTCTGTCCCAATTTAGATAATGCACTATAATTATGGTTGTTTTTATTTTGTTCATTCAATCCACATTGTCTTACAAGTGTTGACTATAGAAAATAAAAGAAAAAGTATGTTATATATATATATATATATATATATATAAATATATCACTGACTTCAATTGCCATTGAATACCTCTACCTGTACTATTTTAACCACTGTAAAATAATATTTCACATTGGTCATTATCTCACCCAATTTGGCAATGAAATTTTGAATCTACAGTGGTATTTAATTAATAATAAGTTCAAAAGAAGTTTGCTGTCATGATTTCTGTGCAATTAAAATTGATTTTCACGTCAAAATATAAACCCCATTAGGAGTAATTAAATAATTTTTCAAAATTAAATATCGAAGTACTTTAGGTGACGAATCGTGTGGTCGAGTATCATCGAAGTTACTTAACCCATCTCGATGTCTTCGTAAACTCGTTAATAATATCAGTAATAGCGTGTGGTGATTGAGACTTAAAACTTATGGTGTTAATGTCGTGTTTGTAGATTAAACAAACATCTCAACAACAAATTAGGTAGATAGTGTCACTACTCAACTGATATATTTAAATATATAATATAACTGCATAATTATGATTGATCCTATATTTTCTAGTTGTTAAATTTCAGTTCTAGTTATTTGAGTTCACATTTGATGTTGCCTGCATATCAGAAGCGGCAAATAAATTAATATAATTTTAATTTTAATTCGTTAGTGTATTTATATAAGTTGGTAAAACTATTTTCAATTTCATTAGATCAGAAAGGAGGAAATGGAATAGCAATGAATTTCTGGTACAGCAATTATGTTTAGATTGGAGATTGGCGAAAACGCTTTGATACTTTTCAGGGGCAACACAAACTTATAAATGTTTTATTTATTGTACAATTAAAAATAACTGTAGTTCATAATCCACTTAATAATTTCCTATAGAAATATAATTGATGCAAAATCAATGAGAACTATACTCGGATAGTTCAAACTTTTGAAATAACATTACAAACTTTGTCCTTCAAATAAACAAAATAATTTAATCACTAATAATAACGTATCATAATTTTGAAAGCTACAAATATTATTTTGATATTTTCTTATTTTATATTTGTATCATAATTTAGCGACAGAAATATTTAAAGTTCCCATTGAGTTTACTTTTCTATAATTATTATGCAAATCAATTTTAAGGTTCAATTGGGACATTTTCAAAACCAATACGATACAGGCATATAGTCCGAATCAATTTATTGCAGTTATTGAAACCGTTAGTCTTTGTCAATGTAATCTGTTAAAATTATTTTTTTTTATACGAGAAATAATCAAATGTGTAAAACCAAGGAAAACTTCCGGTTTTACATAATGATATTTTCAGATTATTTTCGATCTTTAAATCGAAATTATTTAAATTAATATTATAAATGGAAGCCGTTCCAAATAAAGATCAATCGTTTTTTATTCAAAATGTGTATAAACAGAAGGCCATAATGTGAATAGACAGGCCAAAACAATATAATTTTATGTTACTTTTAAATTCACATTTAATAAACCCATAAGAAGTCAAAATATTGGTTTTCCTATATTTTTAAAATAAACATTTGCCTTTTATAGCTATTTTATTTTTTTAAGAAAAGACAAAAATCTTGTTAAAACACTTTCATTTGCTATTTTAAATTGGTCATTTAACAGATACCCTTGTAAATCTTTAAAGTGCTTCAATAATGTTTATTCAATAAAGCATACTCGTATATATATATATATACATAATTCTAATTTTTCAATTCCATATTCTTCATATTCATCGCCACAAGATCTAATTCTTATTTGATATTATATTTAGCGAAAATATTCTTAATAAAGTGCAACACTTGATTATTATTTTTACCCTTCTACTCATTCCTCTTGGTATAAGTGCGGCGATTCTAGGATCTATTATGCTACACCCATAGTCCACTGTTTACCTAAAGAATTCCATAAGTTAACACAATAATATGTTGCAAATGAGTTCTTGATCCAAGAACATATTATCGGATTCAATAATTTATTCTCACGAGTACTTTGCACTCATCCACACAGTATTCACGTAATTTATATACGTATATAGATACCAATTTGTAACATATCTTTTTTTAATACGTAATAACGTAAATATCTCTAGATCTTGACGATATATTATGAATTTTGAATGCTTAAACTTGGGGGGCCTGTCATACCCATACTCTATGAATAAATCTATAATAATGTTCCTGTATGCTTAATCGTAAGTTTGACAATGATAAGCACTAGGTCCTATAAAGTTTTAATGGAATGCACGTGAATGCATATCACAGATATTCGATTCCTGTCTGCCAGTTTATCCAACTAATCATAAAATTTCAGTACCTAATAACTCTGTTGTTCTGGTATTTCAGCGGAAACATATTACGAGTGTGTGTGTAAATATGTATAACTATATAACTACTATAGTTAATCCTATATTTTTCAGTTGATGGATTTTCAATTATGGTTATTTGAGTTTACATTCGATGTTACATGTGTAAATTGCAAACGGTAAACGAACATCGTTTTTCTGTCCTGGGTGCATATGGCAGAAAAACGATGTTCGTGTGTGTTTAATACCACTAGGTGACGTAAAAAAATGATTTCTCAACTATTTGTACAATGACAAAAAGATCAGACCATAAAGTTATTAGAGACGCTCATAAATTAAATTTTTTTATCATTTGAATTTGAATTTGAATATTTAATGTTATAATTTATGAACTCCTACAATATTTTAATGATTAATTGCACACACTGGATTACAACAAAAATAATTTCAGAATCCATTCCAAATATTGCTATCGATTTTTATATTTATTAAAATGAATTATTATTGAAAATTCAAATAATAATTAATCATAAATCATATTATCGATTTTTTATTTAATTTTCACCCTATCCGCGCATTTCATATTAGAATAAGATTTGTTTGATGTACTCTCAAAATTCAAACTTATTACTTCTTATTGTGGTTTTTCTCATATTTGTAAATATTATAATCGAAGACAATTCAATAATAATGGATGCAGTACGTACTCCTAATTACTAATGAATACCACAGATAATTTTAATGCGACATAAATTTCTTCTTGCTTTTCTATCTTTTTATATTTCGATCCCATTCTCGCATAACCAATGAACATATTGACGTTTCGTTTGACGCACTCCAATGTACAATCCCCGTTCTAAATATTAATGTACCCAACATGAACCCTGTAGCATTCTAGACGTCATTAAACTTAAAAAGACTTTTAGAAGATATGTTTTTCGTGCTGCCAAAACATATGAATGTGACACCAACATAATTAGATCTCAAATTAAGTGCCTAAATATTATGATCAAAAACAGATTAAACTTCACTTTAAAAGGCACTGACAGACAAAATTGGGCAACATTTCATTCAATCGTAATGTTTACAAAAATATCAGAATTAATAATAACAATTCCATTATTGATAATAATAGAACCAACGACATATAGTTATCATCGATCAAATGTGCACAGCGAAACAGATTTGCCGAGCTTTTTTCCGATAGGCAAAGTTCCCATCTTGACGATCTTGACGATTTTATCAAACCTTGATCGATTATTAACAAAATAATTTTCGCACATAATAAAACCACAAGTGTGAATGTTCTTGAAGCACATAGTCCCTTATTCAATATTTTCGATCTCCTTTATTTTACTTCAAATATTTTCAATATTTGTATTCGAAATTTTTCTGTGAATTAAACAATGAAGTGGTAGGAAATAGAAAAAGCGGGATTTCTAAATTAGACTCAAATGAAGTGAAGTGATGATAATAATATAATAAGCACATGCATGCAAACAGTGTTTCACTTTTAGAGATCGATTCGTTATTTACACTTTGTTGCAAATTTACCGTAGTATATAATTTTTAAATTATCATACTATATATATTTTTTCTATATTAAATGTATGTTTATGATTAATCAATATAAAATAAATATACGGTTAGAAAAACTGAGCCTAAAATAAATTCACAGATTGATGAACACACATCACACCATTTATAACTAATTTGCATTTATTCAAAATAATAGGTTACATCATTTGGGGAGGCTTGCCACAAACCACCGTGATAATATTTTTTATTAAATAAATTTTTCATAAAATAATTAATTTTAAAAAATAAATGAAAAATACTTTAATTTATGATTTTGGTTTTTATTTATCTTCGATATAATGACAGATTGCGATTTGATAATGTAAACACTTTCTACATGAGTGTCTAATATAATTAATGTATTTCGAAATTCATTCATTTAAAACTTACAGCTACTATACAAAAATTACAAAGAATTATAAAACCAGTCTCAAATGGCATTAGGTAGTTGGGAATGAGTATAGAAACAGGAAGGTTAAACAGAAAACTAAACAGAAAACTAAACAGAAAACTAAACAGAAAAACGAGGTCACCATGACCTCGAAGACACGACCAAAGCTGATCAGTTAGAGAGAACCAACGGAGATTTAATTTGCGATTTTAATTTGCCGTTTCTAATATACATGTAACATCAAATGTGAATTCCAATAACTATAATTGAAATTTTTCAACTAGAAAATATAGAATCAATCATAATCATCGGGTTATACATTTAAATATTTCAGTAGAGTGGTGCATAAATTCGCAGCAACCTAGTTTGTTGTTGAGATATTTTTCCAACCAGTCTACAAGCCTCTATCATACGCCCATACTGATTATATATCGTGATCGAGTTATCGGTGGCGTCGCGTGAAGGTAAAACTAGGTTAAGTAACCTTGATGAAAGTCGGTCACGCATTATTCATTACCATATATACTTTATTAGTATGTTTCAATCTACTTCATATTTACAATTATTAAATAAATAATTTATATGGATATTGTTTCCATAAAATTAATTATGTTTTATGTAATATAAAAATAATTATGTGGCCACTTACCTTAAATGCATCCCTAAATTTGTGACTCATAATATTATACAATAATGGATTTATACATGTTGACAAAAAATATAGTACACCAGAAATGTACATTAAAACTGTATAAACTTTTCGATATAATACACTATTTGTTTCTGTAATTCTGCCATACACTGCCATTAAACGCTGAAGATGAAATGGGCACCAACATAAAAAGAACGCCACAACAACATAAACTGAAACATAAAAATTATGTTTTGAAACAAAAAAAAAAAAACAGAAAAGATATTCAGTTATATGCAATTTGTTACACAATATTAACGTACTTAACATTCTAACAACCCTTGACTGCCCTGTCATCCTTTGTTTTACATCACAACCGTTTCTCTTAACATCCTGCAATAATTTACTTTTTCGTAACTTAACTCCTATTAAAATATATAGGACACAAATCAGTGTCATCGGTCCAATAAAGAATATAAATGTTGATACTTCAAATGCATGTTTTATAAAAATTGTTTTTATCTGAAATTTTATTTTATTAGAAGGATTAGAGATGAGAAATTGAAATAAGTTGTTATTAGTTTAAAATAATTTGATTAGTTTATTACACGTGAATCAGATAACATGATCTGAGCTAAAATGAAGGTATCTAGGTCGTATTTGATGATGTTCTATAGTGTAGAGCTCTGTAGATTGAAAGAGGTTTGATTGCTTACACGTTTTTTGCAATTGTGAAACTGATTGAAAAACATACACTGTTTCAAGTGATACATTCCACAAGACGTTCGTAGTATATACTAAAATAAATATAATTTCTCAAAAACATTATTGTAGTTTGCATTTTGCTAATGAATTATGGTAAATTCAAATCCAGTCAAGTATTATATTGTTTTGATGTGTTTGTGGAAAATATTAAACCTTTTCACTATCTAACTATATGAGGATTTATTGTGCACAGAAAATTTTAAAACTATTCATCAAAACTTAATTCTAGTCGACTTATTCCCGTATTAAATTTTTACAGATGATTTAATACCTTCTTTATCTCAAATAGACGTATTATGTATTATATTATATGCAGTTACTAAATTGCGATTACCGATTGGGTAATTTAGAATCAATCATCATCATATTGTGATCAAGTGGCGATAAAGATGAATTAAGTAACCTATATATTAGTTGATCACTCTATTTGTCGCCAAGAATATATAACTTGTATCTATTATTGTTGTAAAATTAAAGTTAGATAATAGATACCACTGAAAATTAGGATTAATAATTTGGAAATTCATCATCATCAACATATGGTGGCATTACGATATTAATTTGGCGTCTTCAATAAACATATAACATTTAATGTTAATCGAAAAATTGCACGCCATAAAACTGACATAGACAGTGGTTGTATTTCCAGTGGTACATCGGTGACGTAAATATAGGCTGTTGAACAACTTAAAAATATTTAGCTTGTTCATTGTGGATTATCAGTTGCATGTTTATTTAAATTATATGCGCTATTATGTACAGGATATGAGTTTAAATAGATGCCATATATCAGGCATTTCATCCTTTTAGAATTGCATTACATCATGCATTTTTAGAATCTAAATTTAGCGTCAGTCGCAATGTGAACGTTAGACGAGTAGCCTATAAATATACAAATCGGGTATAAAATCACTTTTTCAATGGCAAATGAAAGTATAATTTATTGCATTTAACAACATGTGAAACTCGTAACTATGCTTTAATACGATCAAAACCATTCCCATGTTTATTTTTTAAAATAATAATTCTAATATTTATACAGTATATGATTATCAATACTAATAAACTTTTTTGTTAATAACTGTTACTTATTTGACACTTAGTCACCATTAACTAGTCCAACCACATGAACCATTCCTTAGAAATCGTAATTTGCTTGGCGACACTCTATGTAAGATATCAGTTGTTTCAGTTCCAAATTTCTTTAGTGACAGTGTACAATTTACATTAAATGGATAATCACACCATTTTTTCTTATCATTCCAATGTAATCCTTCGTCACATGTGCATAAGTATCTTGTTCCATGATGACATTTATAGAACATACCACAAAGAGATGGATGTGGACGAAGTGTTGGTTCAAGTGGATTATCATTTAGTGGACAAAATACTTCTGTTGTTGGCATTGAATCTGTCGAATCAGTTTCCAATGTCGATGTAGTTAAAAAATCTAGTGTAGTTGAAAATTCTGGTGTAGTTGGAAATTCGGGTGTAGTTGGAAATTGTGTTGTCGATGTATTTGTAGTTGCAGGTGTAGTAACTGTAGTCGTAGCAATAATAGAACAATTTGCAATAATAGGCCATTCACATCGATTATAATATACACTCCATTCTAAAATACCAGGACAATCACGCTCTATTGGTTGTCCATGCAAACATATATAATATTTTGAACAATCAGTTGAATGTGGAAAAAATACGTCATCGTCATCAAAAATAGGACAATTCATTTCATTACTATAAATGATTGACAAATTCCATAGAAATAGCATAAATATAATTGATTTTTTTTCTGGAATAAGAATAATTGTAATTATAAAGCTAATCTGCTTTTATTTGCACATTTCAAAATTAAACTAAATTATTTACCAATTATATTCATTATACAAAAAAAAATAATGTGATCCGTGTTTATAAATTGTTACCTTCTATTTGTGGTTTGGTACAGCACAAATTGTTAAATATCAAATAACTAACTAAGAAAATTTATTTCGTTTAAAGCAAGATTTAAACTAATTAAGTCCGATGTAACAATCTTTTGAAGGGAAATTTTTTCCAATATGTGTATTTCGTCATCGATAATTCGATAACAATATACATGAATTTTCTGTCGTCGGATTAAAAATAAAAAACCAGTAAACTAAGAAACTCGGAATTCATGCATCACTCAACTGAATCAACTGCCCTATGCAAGCCTATGGTTTAAAAATAGATAAACTGATGGTGACATATGCAAGACCTGGTCACATCAACATCCAGATCCTATCACAAAATATGTCTACAGCAGATATTATCAAGAAAGTGTCAGAGTTATGTATACAGTTGGTCGCTAAAGTTAAAATTATCTCTCGAATGAACATGATTTGCGGGTAGATTTATAACACCCTTTTACTAAATTATTTAGATATCGAACCGGTAAACTATAATTGAATGTATACTGTCCAATTGATTGATTTGAACTAAAATTAATCTTTTGTAATTGACTAAACACCATCTACACCTCATGTGATGTTACTGATTCATGAAAACAATGAAGAATAATTATAATGAAGCGAGTACATATAAATTTATGTTTATTTATTCAACAACTTAGAATGGTGTAAAATATTGCAGAAATAATAATAACAACCTAAATACAAATTAGTTGAAATATCTGTTGATGTGATAATTTTAAAATTGCATTTAAAATAAAATGCTGCGCCAAATGTTGCAATTTAAAATGTTCGATGTAGTATGATAAGATATTTTTCCATACAAAAATTCAAATCTTTGGTGTAAATTTATGCCTCCTCTTAGACATACGAAATGGCATTATTAAAACTGTAGTTTGAAAACAAAGCATTCCAAATTAATCAAATATTGAAACATAATAGGATTTACCTGTATACATTGTGAGACATGGAATCGAATATATATATATATGTATATGTGTGTTAACGAATATCGAATTATGTGTTCTAAAATGTGTGAATCGTTCAGACCGTAGGAAAAAAAATTATGCGTGATCCTTTTATTAATACCAATGTGTGATCCTCTTATTAATACCAATGGCCAAAATATATTATGAAATGTAAATGATAAGATAATGTTAATTAATAATTGTAGCAAAATATTATTT
The DNA here is from genome assembly GCA_027564355.1 of Penthetria funebris. Lineage (NCBI taxonomy): Eukaryota > Metazoa > Arthropoda > Insecta > Diptera > Pleciidae > Penthetria > Penthetria funebris. The sequence continues at coordinate 9,281 of JANSTX010049760.1, read as the reverse complement.
ATATAAACACAGGTTTGCAATTATTTGATATTCATCATAGAATACTCGGTTGGTCGTATATATTGTTAACATCAATATCGCATATGAATGTGTGATAAGAATATTTTCACAAAACTAATTTTGATTATAAATTGTTTATGAAATGAAATAATAATGTAGACTAAGTGAATTCTAAGAGAAAAATTATATAAAAGATACTTAGATTGCAATATATGAGGTAAATATAATTTAATATGATAATATTTGAATGCCTGTGGTATGCAACAAAGTATAGATATAAATGTTATGTAACAGCCTGCCGTAGTTACTAATTTTTTCATACAAAAGCTACCAAAACCGCTTTATAATCGATAAAATTATTGATTAATATTTATTTTTACATGAAACTGTGGAATTGAAAATAAATTAAAGAATGTTCACACTACTAAACAGTGATGCCTTCTGTATATCAACGGTCATTAAAAAAAATCTCTTATATTAAATCTATATGACCTAACATCTTCAATCAAAGAATAAGTTCTCTACGATTGTCAATCATTTGTAAAGCATGTACTTTACAATTGTTTGAAAATTTGAAAGTAATTTTTTTCATAAAATTAGAAAGACCTTCCGAAACTGAACATCTAAGTATAACATTTCAAATGGTTTAACACCGAAAGAAAATATTCACAGAGTGATAAAATGTGATCCACAAACATTAACTATGATTGTACAAACCGCTCAAAGTAACAGAAACTACAATGCAAGATCTTAAATTGATGAAGGAAATAATCAAAAACGAGTGTTTGGATACGTTCACAAAATAAGTGAAGTGATAAAACACGAAGAATGTATCAATTGAAATGAAATTAGAGTGGTCACATTACTAGATTAACCGATTATAATTGGCTATAAAATTTCATGAACAGAAAACCCATAAAAAATATTGGTGAATCTTTAGCCAGTTGGTCAGAAAATATAAAATAATGTGGCCGGTTCACTTTATATTCACAATTTGTAGGTTCAACAACAAACCATCTCTGCGATGGTTTTTTTAAGTTGCTGGCGCTTCACGCATATTAATTTGGTAGTCATTGCTTTGGATCATGCATAATCATATTGTTTGATCGTTGAAAAGTTAAAAAAAATCTTTGCACGGGATTTTGGAAGATGAACTGAGTTTGGTGTCTGTGTTTAATTCTATACTTTAATCGTATATATCAATTTGTTAAACTATTTTATATAATAAGCAATAAACAAACAATAAACATAATTCGTCCTTCATTTGTACATTTGACTTTTATTTTACAGTTGGAAGCCGCCTGCCGCAAAGTTAGCAACCCAAACTCACTAGGGTTTGACAGTATATATGAAAAATTTATTTAAAAAATAAAAACAAATATTACATATTTTTATATTTACCGTACATGATGGTCTTCCTGAACTTGTTATAACTAAACCATATTGAATAGCTTGCGGAAATGCTAAACAAAATGCCAGAATCCATATAGCCATAATAAATTTTATGGCTCTTGATAACTTAGACATTGTATGCTGTCTTTAAAATAGAAAATTATAAGCTTATGTATATGAGAATAATAGAATTTAAACTTTCCTAAATTATAAGAATTAAGTATATAAATACTAAATAAGATGAGTTGTTCTTTATATTGAGTTTATTATTGTTATTTTATTCGTACAGAAATATATAAAATATTCTTGTAAGAAAAATTTAACGTAAAATATAATGGACATATAAAAAATTTGAATTTGATTATAAATTTCAAAATATGACTACATCGTACATGCAATAACCGGAATTTGAAACGCCACTAATTTACATTTTTATAAATTACGAGTATTGCCATATAAAATTTATATCTACTCATATTCGTCTATAAATTACGAATGTTCGTATATTGTTTTGGTTCTATCTCATCATTTACGCTCGTAGTTTCTGCTATTTTATGAAATTTAAAATAAAATTCAAAGATTTTATCTTCTAATTTAGGATGTATTATTAAAAATGCGTATATATTTCAAAGTCAAAATTTTAAACTTACCTAAATGGGTGACAAATTGCTATATAGCGTTCAACTGTGAATGATGTTATAGTTAAAACAGTAGCATTTGCTGATGTTTCAGATAAAATTCCTTGAAAAACGCAAAATAAATGATTGAATGGATATGAATCCGGATACCAATAGTTATATACATCGTTAGGCATTCCTGTAAATATTTACAAATATGTAGAATAATTAATGATCTTAAAATATAAAGATTAGACATCGGAAATTATATAGCTGTTCTTATGATATAGAAAATATGAAACTCCATTAACGAGGTTCGGCCGCTAAGAAACAACATCCATTGTATACGATTTCTGACCCCTAACATTGAGACTATATGCGATAATGAGTGTTCCTCACCTAATATATACCGCCTATGGTCGATCCAATTCTACTTTCTTTCATTTGAGCGTATAAATCTGAACTTCTGTTACACATTTAACACTACATTCGAATCTGATTTCATTTCATCGAATCTCATATAGAGTTTGTACCTTTTCGTTTTGGTTTCCAAAACAGTATCGTAAGCTA
>JANSTX010049749.1:0-11814 GCA_027564355.1 Penthetria funebris | reverse complement strand
TTTAATTTTTGTGTAATAAATTGCTTAAAATTGAATATTTACTTAAATATTATATTAATTTTTATCACGTATGAACATATATGTTTCTTATTAAAACAAAATTTAGAATTTTAAAATTTGTGATAATAAATTAATTGGCGTTAAAAAATATTATTGAAAAAGTACATAATTGAAATTCTTATAATTTTCACTATGTATTTGCGATTATGAGACGTTTTTTAAAAAAAATGATCACAAAAATGAGTGCTGGATAAAAAAGGCATTTAATTTATTTTTTTATTAATTTATAAATTATCTATACATCAATCATCTAATTGATGGACACTGTAATCATTTGCAACACTTTTTAATAATTAGAACTGATTAAAATTGATTGCGCACCTTATACAATCAATAAATAAATCCTTTTTTACAAAAGATATTAAAAGATGTATACTTTGCATTTTTTTTTTTTTGTCATTTTCAAAGAAAACAACGCATCACATCCTAGATGCTAATAGTTTACATAATAATCTAGTATATTATAGAAATGTGTTGAAAGTTAGTTGACCAATAGTTGTTTAGAATTGAATAGTGACTGCAACTCGAAAAAAAAAAAGGATTTCTCAAACGAGTGGTTATCAATTATGACACAAGAAAACTTATCGAAATGCGTCTTTCTATTAACGGGACTCTCAACGAAGTCAATCTGTGATGTTGGGATGATTTAGCAGTCCGATTACTAAAATATATGTATTATAATCAATTCATCGCAATAAATTAATTAATTACTGATTAAGCTTCATTTTCGTCTTTATTTTTAATAATGGGATTTCGCCTAGGAGTTGTGATTGGAGGGCAAAAACGGTAAATAAGTGGATGATGATAGGGTCGATAAATCAGGTCAAATTTATGATATATAATATTGCGGCAGAAACAGCCTTCTGAATTGCAGTTAAAACAGTTAAAACATCATTGCAGTTATCTACTTATAATTGCAATGATGTTTTCATTAAAAAATTATATATATTTTTGTTAGATGAGCATGGAAACTATGTAAGAATTTAATTTTTACTAGCATATTAATCAATGCATGAATCAGGGCTTCATTTGTGAACATAGAGTTTTTTTTTGTGTCGATAGTGTATGCTGAATAAGGATATAAGTTTGTAGTGTTAGTGACCATAGAGTCGAATGGACTAATGGAATAATAGTAGTGATAGTCAATAGTCAGTCTACGTGTGACTGATTATATCATTAATTAGGAGCTTTAACAAAAAAAAAACATCACTTTTACTTAATTAATTTGATGCAACATATTGTCAATATTAACATATAATTAAATAAATACTAAGCAAGAATAATAATTTTTATAATTAATTTATTTTTATAGAGATTGTATAGATAGATTTATTGTATTATATTTTTTTTTTTTGTCTTCACAAAAATATACGTAGTTTGCATTTGCACTGCACCTAAAAGTGAAACTATACAATTTTAAAAATTTTTTTTTTTTTATATATTTTTTGTATAAATTTATTTGTTTTAAAATCGATTTTTTTTAATGTTGTGCGTATTATTAATTAATCATATTTTTTTTTGCGGTACCAAAATTTTATCGTAATAATTAAAAAAAATGCACATAATTTGTGTTATTTATTTATTTTTTTTTTTCGTTTTTTTAAAATTTTGATAACAAATTCTTATCCCTAATTATTGAATTTTATATTAGGCAAATAACAAAATATTATTGTCTCGTATTATTATAGGTGTTTTGTAAATGCAGATTACTCTCCAACTTTTTCTACTTTGTATGTGTTCCATTCCTGCCTCAATATGTTTGAAAAGGTAAATTAATTTAGATTATTTAATTTTTCTTCAAATGTTTGTGCTGTATTAATTTAAATAATGTGCAGAGTGTAATGTAAGGAAACTGTTTAGTATTTATGTTTTTTCGAAATTGTCAATTATATATCTTAGGTGTAAATCCTAGAGTAGTTGCATGAATTATTAGTCTCTACACATCCCTGTAGTTATCTGTATACTTAATTAAATAATTTCAACAGTTATAAGCTATATAAGATGCAATAAGTTTATGTTTATAAATCGTAAATTGCATTTTTAGTAGACAATTTAATGCATATTGATGTGCAGTGTAATGGCTGCTGTATTACACAAATTTTATTTACTCCTTTGTATTAAAATACACCACTGTATATCGGTTTGTGTCTGTGATCATATGAAGTTTTATTGTAATTTTAAACACATTTTCGAGTATACAATTTTATAGTTAGTTTAATTACGAAAATTCGAAAATTTGTATAAGAACTACTATTATTTTACAACATTGAAAAGCTTATTTTTTTTTTTTTTTTTTTTACAATTTCATGAGTAAATTAAACGAATTTTAATATATCAAAGACACAAACTGATTAAATACAAGTTCTTAGTAAGTAAATAATATTTTTAACGAGTATTTTTTTGCTTGTTTAATTGTTAATTTTAAAAATTTAAAAATCGTCATCTATCCTTGGTTAATTTTTTATTAATTAATAAAAAATACAACATCCATAAAATGTACGTACGACACAAAGAGGATAAAATACTAATATTTTTTTATATGATTTTTTTTTATTTAGAGCTTTTGGCAATGTGTACTGCTACAGCATTTTAAAAATATTTTGTTATGCATAAAGAAAAATTATGAATTCTTGTAAAGGACTTGCATTTCTTATTACGAACATTTTTAAGGGTAACAGCATATCGATTCCAGTTACTTATTGTACACATAATGAATTGCAATTACAAGATAGTTTTTGTTAACGGGAATATACACTGTGGGTCAGTTAGGAGAGTAAATTGAGACTAAAACTGGGAATATAAGATTGCAAAAAACCAGTTCTGTTCACAGAGAAATTAAAATTAAGGATAAAATGCGAGTCTTAGAAATAAAGATACTTGTCGAAGTACATCAATAATTTAGTCTACTTATATTGCGTCTAATGATAGGATTTTCAGATACTTTAATTTTGTCTAAAAATTTAATAGCTTGTCTTATTTAATATACTTTCGACACCGGCAGCACGATATATTCGACAATTGCTGATATGTCGTCTGTATTCGCCTTCTTTTCCTTCTTGCATCGGTTATTAATTGAAATACTTTAAGTTCGATAATTCTGTAGTAGCAACTTTACGGTATTTGAGTATCTAATACCAAGATATTTTAACGCTCAATAGAAGGTAGAAAGGTTATAATTTAATGAGTATATCGTCTGTGTATTTAATTTTGGCGATTGAATGTTATTGAATTATATCGGAATTCGGAATATTTTGAAGCTAAAAAGATGGCAGATCAGCAATGTAAAGTGTGAATAAGATTGCCGTGGATATGGATCCCTGTATTACACCGACAGATATATACCGTATAAATTGGACAAAATGTAATCAATACAAACCCGAAATGACCTCTTCGTAAGGAAATTGTAGATTATACTCTGATTACGTGAGGGTTGAAAGTATGTACGTATTTTAGCTTAAACATTAGTTCATTAGTTATTCCATACTCTGAGCGTGATTGCGAATACCCAATAGGTCTTTTATTTTATATAATAATTTTGATTTTAATATTCACATTATTTTCATAACGAATGGATTTAATGCAGCTCTGTGAAAATTTTCTTACTTCATTCCATTTTTCGTTTTATTAGATATTGTATATATGTAAAATCCATATATTATTACCACTTTCAATATTTTCTGTAGGTGCTAACATTTTCAATTATATTATCATATAATTTTATTACGAAATCAATTAATCGAAAGTAAGAAAAAATAAATATAACACTATTTATATTCTTCTAATTAATATAAATCAATAATATACAATTACAGAAATAAGGTAAAATTAAAATAATAAATTGTAATTTTTTATTTAAATATGAAATTTAAATATTATATGTGATGCAATGTATTTAATTTTTAATATTTTATTTTTTTTTTATCTTCATTAATGCACATTGACCTTCTTTTACTATATATTCAAGTTTTCTTGAGATATAAGAAATACATTATACTATTATAATTAAATGTTGACTTTAATTTCAAATAATTTTCATAAATACCTAGTTGTAATTACAATAATAGTTATACTGAATTAGTGCACTGAGTATTTTTACATTATTTTTAACCACCTTTTAATATAAAATCGGTTTTTGAACTGAAGTATCATTCCTTGAGAATTAAATTTCGAAGAGAAGATCTCAACAAATGTATGTTAATCATAGATCATCATAAATAATCGTCATAAAATTTAAAAAATACTTTAATCCACAAAACATTGCTATTATATACAATAAGGGCTCTGATGGATTACAATTCCCATTTATGGCCGTGTGCTCCAGCGACCATCCTTCATTTTATCGACAGAATTCAGTCATAAATGTCAAAAGATATTGTATACTGTATACTTGTTTCTTGTTTCTTGCCAAATACAATACCATCTGTTGAACTACAATTTGATTGCACTGTTAGGGGCACATTCATATCGTACACGTCTCCTCTTGATGAACCTTCTTCCTGAAAAAGTGTTACCTGAACTTGAAATTTAAAACAAACATTCACGTGCGAGAACCAATCACAACCGGTTAGTATATGACGAGTCTTCTTGTCTACAATGAAAATCCACCTTTATTCGTAGCTTCATTTAATTAAAATGAATTATTTGAAGTTTCGAAATATACTGCTTTGCTGGTAATAATGAATTTAAAGAATAACCACCAGAAAGCATTGTCTTTTAATATTTTTTAATGAGGAACATTTATTTAATCCGTCTTCACATCATTTGAATTATTTTGAATAGCATTGTGCGGTTTTTTTTTTTTTTTTGTAAATGAATCCTTTATTTAATGTTATAGAATGGACATTTAAAACTATATACTTAACCCCCTTTTATTTAATGGTATATATATATAAATGAAATATAATATTTAAAAGTTTTGAATGTACGACGATAAGAAAATTTGAATTTATTGAGAATAATAAAGAATGTATAAAATAATCTATGAAATGGAAATTCTCTTTGTTTACAATATAGGCCTGTTTCCCACATTATTTGTGATTAGTTGTATATTTTTTTGGGAGTAATTTTAATGATCAAAAACATTGATTCTATCTTAAAAAAGTGGAAAATCATTAAATTGTTGATGTATTACCATTTGTATTATATCCAAAATCTATCATTTTCGTAAATTTCTTATATTTTGGCAATGTTAAAAATTAATTTCAAACTTTCCGATTTTTGTTTACATAATTACAGATCTATATTGCATTGCAATTAGTTGAAATTGTATCGAAGAACTTGGAAATCATTATTTTCTTCAATATCATATTCATTATTCATGATCGTCAATACGCTGTTGTTGGTCTAATAAATGCAATCGAAACTTATCAAGAAATTTGAAGTAAATGAGCAATTTACATTTGGTAAAATATCGATATTATATTTCTAAACTTTTTATCAGCACGACTACACTTAGCATAATAAATAGAATTCAAAAACAAGTTTTTAAATTCTATATACAGATATTATCGGGTCCTGCTGAAAAAAATTAGATTATACTTGTACATACCTTAAATTTAGAAATTAAATTAATTGATTATGTCGGTCATAATTTAAATACTTAAATGAATGCTTTTTACTATTTGAATTTGGCCACATCATTTCAGAATGATGTGAATACGACGAGTATGTATATTTTTATTTATGTCTTAATATTCGGTTAAGATATTTATTATTCTTGGAGCTAATATATATTGTACTTACTGTATATACTAATTTATAATAAAATTATAACAAGAAAAATTTGTACTATAATACAAATAAATCGAATAAATTGCAAATCATTTACAAATCATTTTAAAATGTAAAACTGTTTTCTAGTGATGAATTGATGATATACTTAACACTTTCGCATTTTTTTTTTTTGTTTAGACATTTTCTATTCCATACTCGTATTATTATCAAAATATTATATCCAAATTGGGTTTTTGTTTAGTATAATTTGATAATATAAAAAACACGTTTTTCTACTTTTAATTCTCTTTAAAAATGTCATCTATACTCTCATTTCTATATATTGAAAATAATATAATATATGATATGTAAATATACCACATATTTCTTTCCCATATCAGAAATATAATCATATGTATTTTAAAATTAACAGTAGCGTGGTTCTATTTTCCAGAATGAATATTGAATTATATTTTACGTTTGAAAAAATTTGCATAATTGCTGTTAGTATTCCACTCATATATGCATTCAGTCTGAGATTTCCGCATTCAAGCGTTTGTCAAGCGATATCATCGAACGGACGCCCCACTCTTATGACCAATTCAATTCTATTATATTTGTTCATAATAATTGTTTTTATCGCCTCAAGATCCGACTATCTTCACAAATTCTTCTTTCATATTTTATTTGATCTAAGCATTCCATGACTATTGATATTGCAGATAATTAATAGAATAAAAATAATAAAAGCAAATTCCTCATTATAGTATTAATTATCATTATATGTTTAACTGTAATATAGCAATATAGTGTTGATGAGTTGACGAATGGTGTGACCGAGTATTACACCGAGGTTATACTTAATCCATTTTTACATGTACACGCTATCACCGGTAACTTGATCACAATTTATGTCAGTAATGACGTATGCGGTGTGATCTAGACTAAACACAATATCATATTTGTCTCCCAGTAGTTGAAAAAACATCACAACAACAAACTATAGGTATATAGATGGGGATTTATACGTCAAATATTTGAAATTTTTATTATTCCATTTTTTTTAGTTGGTAAATTTCAATTATAGTTTTTTTTTTTTTTTTTTTGGTCACCTTTAATGTTTCACACATATATTAGAAATGGTAAATTAACATTGTAATGCCAATATATGCACCCTTGAGGCGAAAATTTTAAGATAATGTTTCAATGATATATATAGTATCATCATTTGACTACTGCCTTTACGTGAAATTCCAAAAATCTCATTTATTTTATATTGAGACCTTGTATCTCGATAACGTTAATTTTTAGCTCTGAATTTAACATTCATTGTCCTGTCCATTGGCAATGTATAGAAGAATGTTTCTTCAGTCTAGCTGTCAAAAATAAAAAAAAAAAAACAAACAATGATTTATGCCATTTTTCTCATTTTTGTCTTAATGATCATATAAATTTTATTTTTATCAGTGAATTAGAGACGAGAAAAAAATTAGTCACCATAGAAATAGAAAATATATATGTAAATCTAAATAAATAATTGTAAATTATTTTTATCAATATGTTTAAACCAATAATATTTGTTTTATCGATTTCTTTGTGTTTTCAACAAATATTTGTCTGCAATTATTTTGATAACATTTTGTGCATGATCTATCTGATATGATAGTTTGATTATCATATAGATGAAATGCATCGCATTGGAATTGATAGAACACATCTTAAAAAAAAATTTAAACTTCAGCTCCTTTACACATCAGGTTCATTTTTATATACACTAATTAAAGGATTTTTTTTTTTTCATTTTTCTAAATTCCATGTTGTAATTTTGTGTTTTTATTTGTAAGATGAAAATAATTTTTCAAAATTTATTTTCCAATCTAATTTCTTTTCTCCAATTATACCCAGGGGCGTTACTGCCCATTTTTTTTTTTCCCATTATACTGGCATATACTTCCATATAGGCTATCGTATCTATACATACATTCATTCAGTCTATTCATTCGCCAAATATTGCCTTTCTCTCGTGTCTTCAACAAAATTGTAATTTAATGTAAACTCGTCGGTCAATGTATAAAGTACACGTTATTTTCCATATAATAAATTAAACTCGTTATTTTATATTGTTGGAAAATTATTTTTACTATACTTGTAACGAAGAGATATATGAGACTAAAAATATAATATAAAAATTTTCTTTTAATCCGGTAAAATTTAAATTAAAAAATATATACTAACAATATAATAGTTATAGTTAGTTTACATATAGTGGAAAATTTTTATGGATATATTCCCTGAATCAATTTTAAAAAATAAGAAATAAAATGCCTATTATAAAAATTTGATTACAGTGGATAATTAATAGAAAATAATAAAAACAAAAAAAATATATATTATAATACTAATTATCATTGTGTTTAACTGTAATGTAGTAATTTAGTATAGTGATATCCTTAATGTGCATTTATTATAATTTTTGACAATTTATAACAAACTGTCTCAATATATTTTTGGAGTATTGTGCTTATCTATTATTATATTCGGCTTTGTTTTAAATTAATTTTTAATTTATGGAAATTTAATACAAAAAAAAAAAAAACACTCATACAACACACACATAAGTAAGTTTTACATTGTACAAAAATTTAAATAAATATAATTTAAAATTTATTGCATATAAGAAATTTTATAGAACGAAACAAAATACAATTTATAATTAATTCAATTAGTAAAATTACTTATTTTTATACATACCCGTTATAGATTAAATAATTGTATTATAAATAATTTAAATATTCAAGTATTTTATTTAATTAAATTGTAATCGAATTTAATCACGTTCACATTTTATCTTCTCAGTTATTTAAATTTAGCTGACCGATTCAAGTTATCATCACAGCATCTGTCTATGATAAATGATGCCGTGGTGACTAATTTAATGATATATTCAGGTAAATAACCTGTAGAATTTCTTGATAATTTTTTCTAATATCAAAAAAAAAATAAAAAATTGACCTATAATATAAATAGTCTTTTGCAAAAAGTACATTACTTCACTTATTGATCAATTGCAGATATTTTATGTGTTATTTGATCATAAAACTATCGTTCATAGTCAAAGTAAACCATAATCTTCATAAAATTTCTTAAATTTCATTTTAGTGAAAGACAATTAAAATTAACATATTTACATATCATTTAATTTTTTTGAATTATATTAAATAATTTTTTTGAATTATATTAAATTTTTTATGTACAAATTGAATTCCGAAATGTTTATGTTTTTTGATAAAAAATTCCAGGAAAACATAGGAGAAAATTACACAATTATTATTACGAATTTATTATAATACACCCACATTATAAGCAATCAATTCAAGTAGGTATTTAAAAAAAAATGTTGCCATTAAATATTTTCATGGTTTTCCCTGGTAATTTACACACAAGCATTGCAAAAAATTAGATACTCATAAACTGCAATGATTCATTTGAACCTATTCGGACCCTAGAATTCTATACACATTATATGCAATTGTATTTTTTATTACGTGTCAATATTTCTAAATTATAAATACTTAGTATAATGCATTTGTAAAATGTTTGCTTATCAGAACCATTTGACATTGACATTACAAATATATTATCTATAATAAAAATATTTATTATTAATTTATATAGAAGCATATTTTATCACTATGTGTATTTTATTATATATTCATTTAATTGTAATAGGTCAAATAAATCGATATTTGATTATTTTTTTCTTAGAATAATATTAATAATATATATGTTCAATTATTCCTTACACTTAATATTATAATGACTTGTTAATTAAGACGTTCATTATTGACTATACTAATTGTGTATTATAATAATAATAATAATTCGGATCTTTCTTATATTTGTTTTCAAAATTTTCTATCAATTATAGACCTTATCAATGAATTTTTTAATATAATTAGATAAATGTAATGCATGCACTAGTTTTAAAATACACATAGCTTATTATAGATATATAAATGCATGATGTTTATTACATTATTCATTGCATTTTGGAAATTTATCTATGCTAAAATACAGTAAATTTTTAAAATACAAAAATTTATTTACTTTTATTATTGGTTTTTTTTAAATCATTTAATTGGAAACAGCGAATTACTCAGCATATAAAATCATACAAAATCTGTAATATGCGGTTTTTGCGTGGTGTGGACATTCATTTGCAAAACCCATTCTAATATTTGTAATTTATCTTTTTATTTAACAAAAAAAATTTTTTTTTTGATGTTAAAAATGCATGTTCACATAATATTACTTTTGTTTTATATTAATTTAATTTAATAATATTTTTATTTATATATATGAAATATGTTGTAATGTTTTTAATATTTTTATTTTTTACTTTTCAAAATTTATTATTTCAATGTAATATGTGCAATTGCATAATTACTGTAGGTATATTAATTTTAAATTATAATTAATAAGTTTTACTTTAACTGACTTAATTAATGAACAATAATAATACAGAATTCGATTAATATATTAAAATGATTTTACAAGAATATTTAGAAGAAAAAAAAAAACACGAATTGACAATTGCAATATTCCCACAAATAACTGACAATTGCAACATATTCACAAATATTTAACGATATTATTTATTGATTGTTCAGTGATTAATTAGTATATCATTAGTCACATGAAAACGCGTGCAGGATTTTCAATTTATTAATAATTATGCACTTAATCTATATATGAATAAAATTTCTAGAACACCTCAAAATCAACGTTTTTGCCAAATTTTCCAGTCTTACTCTGACATTACATTTATCTCTATTGATTTTATCGTCATTTCTTTGTAAATTATACGAAATATTCGATTCTTAAATGTTGTAATTTATTAATTTTATACATTTTTTGTTAAAAATTCTATACAATTATTCATCCTAAGTGTAATAATCTGTATTTTAACAGTTCAACACTATTCTTTTGTAGAAATTTACTTATAGTTCAATAAAATCGAATGAATTTCTAAAGAAATGCTCAGTTCCATACGTTTTTGACGTAATTTTCATCACTATTTTTACATCCTCTGTAATTTTCAATCCACAATTTATTTTATTTATTGTCTATACAAAAAATGTTATAAATTGATTTGAGTATTTTTGTCTTTTTAAATTTTATTATTTATTTCTAAACGCTTATTTTGGCCTTTTTAATTTGCATATATACTTGTATATTCTATCATATATCATCTCTATATTGTGCATTATAATAATGTATAGTGTATTGATATCGTTTTTATGTGTTACGTGTGATATGATTCATATAATTCCAAGAAAGAAATAATATTTGTTGCAAATAATGATGTTATTAATTTTTTTATACTTTGGTTTGTTGTTCATGATGATGATGTTGGTGATGATGGTGTGATTAATATAAAACTTTATATATTTTTCTTTGTCTTTTTATAAATAAATAATTAAACTTTATTGTAATGACCTTTTCACAATATTCAAGATCATAAATTATTGATAATTGAAAAGGTGTATACAAATTTAATAAAATAAATGGTAAAAGGAAAATTAATGTGAGATTAATAAACATTTTCTTTTTTGAAACTCTCTTATATGGATAAATATTTAAACTGGTTGTTATATAAAAAAAAAAAAAAAAAAGTAGCCAATAAGGCAAAGTTAAAAAAATATATTGATCTTCTGGCTGAACAATTTTTTGCTTCTTAATATTTTAACAGGCAATGCCATATCTATATTTGTATAGTATATTCACTTATTTATTATTAGTTCTTCATAAAATAATGCCGATTTATTGTTTAGTGTACTCGGGATCAATTAATGGAAAATATTGTTAATATCTAGAAAATCTATCGATTGCAGGAAAATGCAAGGAAATTGCAGAATTTTCCATCATATTATAAATTAATCCAATGTGCGTTTATGGAAAAATCTTAAACGCACTGGTATGTAATGATGATTTTAAAAGATAATAATTAAATTATTCTTTAATGTATATATATATATATAA
>JANSTX010049738.1:0-11814 GCA_027564355.1 Penthetria funebris | reverse complement strand
AACTTATCATACATGTTTAGTAAAGTGTAGAGAAGGTGTAAGCTCTGTCATTTACATAAAAATTGCGTGTCCACTATTGGGTTTTTTACTCGAAAGAAGAGTGTGAAAAGAGCGCTTATGTAGAGCTAGAGTGGGTGTATACACTTCTCTAAAATCTATTGTGGACACGAGCCTTTAGAATTGTAAAGCATCCCTAATACAGACATAGACAAATCATTACGTGTATTTTCAATCAAGGATGCTGAAATAAATCTCAGTTAGGATAAATATTGTACAGAATAAAATTCCATTAAGTATTTTGAAGACTAAATGGTAAGAAGATGTCGAAGATATACAAATTTAAATCTGTACCATCGATAATGCTACAGTTATTACAAACAATTTATCAAGTCGCATAATTTTGTTTATTAACATATTCTCCTTTAAATTGGTTAATTATAAAAGTAAAATATATAATAATGAAAATATAAATGCTTGACATCAAGAACATTCAATTTTGAATCACAAATAAGAGAATTACTAATGATTTTTTCAATCATTAATAATGTAACTTGATATAATTACAAATGAATTTATGTATTTTCGCAATCATGTTACATAACATAATATTTATTATATGATGTTCCTTTATATCTACTTTTCTACGTATGACAATAACCATCCGACTTGTATATTCAATTAAAATTAATTCAAGGATTTTGAAAAATTTATATTTCTAGAAATTAATTTGATTTAAATCGGTCTAGCTTGAAATTAATTAAATGTTTTGGAGCACAAGAATATATAATAGGATGCTCCTATGAGAGCATTTATACTCGCGAAAGTGATACTTAAGTAGAAATTTCGATTCGCGTACTATGAAAATTTTTGATCTGACAAAGCGGCTACTGTTCCAAAAGTTTTGATTTTATATTTGCTGGCAAATGATACTTCGATTGATACAATCAATAAGTTGAATTAGAAATGATCAAAAAATTAACAAAACAATTCTATTAATTTTTAACGTTTATGTAATCCTTTCCTTTTTTTTTACTCTAATCTTATCATCGAACTGTTAGTTTTCATTTGTTAAACTAGCTGTAAAGTGAAGCTATAAATATGATAGTATATATGACTTATTGGACCGTCATTTTTTTGAAATTCATTAAAGTATCTTTTAACGACATTACATTTCATGTGCAATGGTACTATATGGACCTAGGACGAGCGAAAATTTAACTAACATCATTCAATAAATTCACACTATTATCCTATCATTTTTTTATTAGATTATTAACTTTTTGAAACACTAAAGAAAATAATTGATGCAGGAAATAAAATTAAATGAAAATATCAGCTTTTATTGTTCATTTAATGGAAAATCCTTTATTTTCTACTCTCGTTCTACTTTTTCAATACATATATATGAATGAATATGTATCTTTTATGTTACATTTAAGGAGTATATATTTTAATTTTCAAATCATGCATTTTCTATACTTTCAAGTAAAATTAGTGATAGACTTGAATGTTAATATACCAACTAAGGTTGACTTCTCACATGTATTCATTGTGGCAGTTATTCTGCTTCAGGATACAATATATTCCTGGCCGCCTATATGTGTATAACTTAGGACAAAGAAACTGTTATTAAGATATACCAACTGGCAAGTACATGTGTAATAAATTGTATTTATTCGGTTATGCTTTTGAATATTTCAGTTCGTTAGTGCCTCAATTTCCAGTTACCTAATTTGTTGCCAAGATGCCAATGAAATTATTTTACACATTTGAATTTTGTGTCCTAATACGGGAACACAGTTATAGTTTCAATGTTATAGAACTTGATTTGCTTGAGATTATTTTTTTTACTTATTTATAGTCCTTTCTATTTCATTATTTTACACATTTTAATTCTATGTCCCAATACGGGACCACAGTAGTTTCAATGTTATAGAATGTGATTTATTTGAGATGAGTTTTTTTTTCAGTTCGTTAGTGCCTCAATTTCAATTTCTAATTTATTGCCAAGATGCTAATGAAATTATTTTACACATTTTAATTCTGTGTCCCAATACGGGGACACAGTAGTTTCAATGTTATAGAACGTGATTTATTTGAGATTAATTTTGTTTTTTTTTTTTACTTATTTTTAGTCATTTCTATTTCGGTGACTGCTTTACTAACATCGATAGTAAAACTAATTCAGTTTTACCGGTTAGCATTTGATGTTATATATGTGTATGTGCAACGATAAATTAGCATCGTAATATGATGCTACCTTGAGACGTGAAGATTAATTATCGTATAGTTTTATGAAAATGCATCCAATTATGTACAATTCATCTATTTGAATTTCTTTTACTGTCTTTTGTCATTAAATATTCTGATTTAATTGAAGGTGATCATCGCTTACACAAATTCAACAATCTTAAATGATAAAACCGCTATTTTGAATTTCAATCAGTGAAAGACAAAACTGCTGCAAATTAATTAATATTCAACACTTCAATATTATTGGTGACATCAAGGAAGTACGTGATTAATGAGAAATGTATAATAATTAAATTGTTTTGATTTTGCTTTTATTGATTATGCCTTCTTTAAAATTCATTACATGATGATGATTTTAATGATCAATATTATGGGAAATGAAATTGATTTCTGTTTCATAATTCATATTTTTTTAAATTTAAAGATAAGATTTTGTCCTACTTTAAAATTATATATCTATGGTAGCATTTGTACGAGGGCAGTGAGCCTAGATAATAAAACATAATTTTTCCCCTTTTAGCCTTATACATTTGGTCCTATGTTGTTTGAACATAGTTCTATAATTCAAAATTTCAAATCGTGTTTGTGTCATCAGCATATTCATGAGACTATTTAATAATGTTTTACGTATATCATCAGGCCAACATCTATCTTAATTGATGGAATTGATAAAAATACTTGTCCCAGACCATTTATAGATAAATTATCTAAATTATTCATGACTTCCGATTGAAGTAAAGACAGTTATACGGAGTGCCTGTCTTCAACAGAACTACAAAATAATTTTAGAGTTAAAAACAAAAGTGATCTAAATGACACTAACAAATACGAGTACCATAAACATATCGATAGGCAAAAAATATGAATTCAAATATCGTTAAAAATAAATATATTCCAGATTGAGTTTTTTTTATTATAATATGTTTAGGTTCTTCTATTTACACTAATTAGATATTAAATCTAATAAAATTTTGAATCTATTGAAGAAGACCTGTCTTTGCAATTTACATTCTGTTTCATTGTGGTCTATTTGTCTATTTGTTTTCAATTGATCTCTTGAGTTTATGTTCAGTTGATTGATTTTCCTCTCTATTTAATAAATTGGTTTAATTAAAGAGACGTTTGAATTTTGTTCTTCGTTTATATTAGTTTTAACAGCCAAACGCTTTTAGTTTTAGTTTATTATTGAAATAAAAATTCTATACTTTGACATTACATTTTATCAAGTGTAAGGTATGTACAGGAATTTACATTGTGTGAAAATCAGCGACTTCTCCTTTGTATCTCCATTTAAGATTCTAGTTAGTGAGTCGTCCAGGTATTCGCAAAGATCTAATGGGTATTATCTGGACTAACTGCCTTATTTCGCTTCATCTTTTTTACAGCATATTGAACTTCCAGTAACTGCATTGACAGAACCCAAAAGTAAACTCATTTCATAGTTCTACCATAATAAATAATATTTCGTTTCTCTCTCATTTCTGCCACCTGACCCAAGGTCAGTAACCCAAATTACTAAGACTTGAGTGCCGACGTTGTTTAATTTAAACTCTCTTCATCATTCTCATTTTCACAGAATCCTGTCCTGTAGGTAACTCGAAACCGAATATATTTCTAAATGTCTCTCGAGTTCCTTCACCAATTTAATGTTTACCTATCATTGAACTTGTAA
This sequence comes from Penthetria funebris, assembly GCA_027564355.1. Lineage (NCBI taxonomy): Eukaryota > Metazoa > Arthropoda > Insecta > Diptera > Pleciidae > Penthetria > Penthetria funebris. Next base: position 7,889 of record JANSTX010049738.1, on the reverse strand, counting down.
CAATAATCACTTAATTTACTGTTTTTATCATATTCTGGATATCTTTTAAAGTGATTGCCCCGGACAGATGTTGTATTTGTTTATTAGCCATCTATTACAACATTATTTATAATTGAATCAAAAGTGAAAATTTTAATTTTGAATTGAATGCATTCATGTTGGCTTTACCTACGAATAGTGCACTCGCATTATTATACTATTCTTATTTTCATTATTATATTATGGAAAGAAACCTTGGTCTAGTTTTTTTTCTTTTTAACTTAAAATTATTCAACAATTTCAGTGCAGATGAGTAATCATATAAAAAAAAACAAACAATTTTAATTATTTTTATAGAATTCTTCTGTATGACATAACAGAAAATGCACAATTGCACGAAATCATCATAGGAAAACTCTGAACAATTGTAATAACCTACATATGGGAGTAGTAATTACCAAATTAATTTTTATTTAATATTTTTGTATGGTTTAAAAATAATAATTAAAATATAATTTCGAACAAAAATTTTCTTATAATTAATAGAAAATATGTAATTTTTAACATTTAATATTTTCCATATTTTCTATGTAAGTGCAATAGTGCAATATAACTTAATGTAGTTTAAAAACATTATTATACACGTGTGTATTGCACATTCGTTCTGAATATGCTGGTGCATAATATCATAAGAAGATATGAAAATTTCCTATTATTTTTATACTTTTTATTATGGATTTTCCTTTTTTAATATTTTCTTTCTATAATTAGATAAAATAGAGTTTCATTTTTAGTATTCAAAATTATGCTTGAAACTGAAATGAGAAAAATCAAAGGAATTAAATGGATTAAAATAGGAAAATATTATGAAAAATTTAAGCTGTAACAATTTCCTTACATTTTATTGTTTGAGATAAATGTAATATTCAATTTACCCAACAATTCAGAGCAACCATAAAAGAAAAATACAATTTTCATTTCATCTTTGTTGTTCAAATTTAAATTTTCTAAGCATATCAATTAAATCGTGAAGAGAAGCTCGACAGAGATCCAATCCCATTGCAGTCAAATTTATTCTGTGAATCAATTGTGGCTCAAAGTATTTCGAATTCCAATAAAAATCAAATAGCTGCTGGTACTGATTGTTATTCTAGTCTACCACTTCTTTTGCTGTATGAAAATTCCAGTAAAATGCGTACAACAATTAAATTGTACTTTATCAATTCAAACAATCATTTTCATTGCCTCCAAAACTGGTAGTGTTTACATCATTTGTTATTGTATTTAGTCAGAAAATTTTAAATAAGCGCCTGGTGCACCTATTGATGAAAATTTAAATATGTAACACAATGTTAAATGTACAGAGTTTCGTAATTATCCGCTTAAATCTTGCTGAATACCACATATGGTTTAATGTTTATCTTAATCATATATAACCGAGTCTAAGACGCACAGAAATAAGTGTTATGACAGTATACATCCTTGTTTTGTATCTGGATGCACATCAGAAATACAACCTAAACTTCCACGATGTGTAGATCTTAAATTATTTTCATCAATTTTGACAGTATTCCATTATTTTGTAGTATTGTTCACATCATACTGCGACCAATATACTATCGAATGACTGCTTGACGACAACAAATAACAAGTAGAATGTTATTTTCCTTCGATCGACCATTCAAGCATAATTCTGAAATTATTGGTGTGGTATGTGCAAGACTTATACGAGTTGTAAAAGCTGCCTGTTCCATTCAGATACCAAGTTATAGAAACTGAAAAGATCATATCATGTATAATTGTAGCAATGGATCTACTTATAGTATTCAGTAACGTAATAACATGCAAGTTCTCTTATTTCTTAATATTTGTGTGGTGAAAAGTACGAGTTTGTCTCTTTATATATCGGTTATAAATGTCAACTTCATCTGCTATATTATATAGATCGCTGAAAGCATTCGCACCTATATAACTTCGAACATATTACAGAGAATTTTACCAACTTTTACTAATAGTTATGTGATCTGTTTCGTTTCTAATTTGCCAGTCCGGTCAAATTCTTGTATATTTTATGCGCAAATATATAGTGCCACCAACCACTAAATTATGTTTACTTCACAGATTTTTCATTATTATTCACATCACTTCTGAACTATTGATACATATATTATACTTCACCTGAATCCTGCTATTACACAGACACTTTACAATAAATCCATTTCACACTACTGTGATCAATGTATCTAAGTTTTTCTGAATGTTGAAGGTTTCACCAGAGGATATAGTCCATTTTGGCGTCGATTCGTGCTCTACTCAAGAAGCCTGTATTTCTACAATTCATGTGTAACCTGCGACAATTTCATCATTTGAAGTAACATTATTATTACGTTGCAGCTTCCAAATCGTATCTGTTTATATGTTTCAAGAATCGTGATCATATTTCGATATCTGAACCAAGGCCGTTTTTCTTGCAATATTCGTGATTTAATAGTACGAGTTGCAAGCACATCACTGCTAAGGTTAATGTTATTTAACAGTACGAGTTGCAATCACATTAGACAGTAATTTTTAATTTCTAGTTAGGTACGTTTAATCGTACTATATCGCCATTGCAATTTAATCATGTATGAATTGATGTCAGCATATGCGATATCAGGTTCTTGAAAAACTATTACAAGGAAGCACTTGAAATTTAATGTACTTTTGTGATTGAGCCTAACCCAGATCACCATCGTTTCGTATATACTACAGATTACATAACGTTTGCATATTTATTTGAAGTTGAGAAAAAGTTTAAGTTTTAACACATTTTCATATATACTTCAGTGATGTTTGGAAAACTCTGTGGGCAGAGCTCAGGATATACCGTTTTATGAAGATCTATAATATATAAGAAAAGGAATCTCTATATGTGCAAATATATCACTTTTGTATTAAATTATCCTGCTCATCCATTAACCTTCATGTATTTGTTGTATTCTATTAATGAGCTTTTGATCTTCCAATTGAAAACATAATTGATGCAATTCATTTTCACTTTGATCTTTCGAATAATATAATTATGTATTGTATATGTAAAGCATTTCTATGAATATTATATGCAAATTTAAAAGTGGTTGGTATTTAAATGTAATGCACCGTAAGTCATCGTTGACCTCTCTCTATTACTCCTGTCATCTACAAATTAAAGGTGTTTTTTTTCTACATTTTCGGTTACTGAATATATCTATGCGGATGAATTGTGCAATTATGGAATCCTTTGTTTTTCTTAACATTTGTATCGCAAGATAGCATTGAATGATGATGAACTTGATTCCATTCAACTCCATGATATTTGGTGCTGTATCATAATTTTCAAACATGACTTTAATATACGAGCATAATACTATTCACGCCATTATAGGGGTTATATTTCATATTGTACTCGTACTCGTATATATAACTTAAAAAAGTAAATAAAAATGATTATTTTGATAATGTAATACTTAATGTATACAAACAATTAAGTATATAGTAAAATAGTAATTAAAGTTAATTATGCGTACAATTTGTAAAGCATTTCTTTGTAACTCTTTCCCTTAATTTAACATGGTAAATGTCTAAGGGAGTTATATTTACAAAAGTCTCTTTTATATATATACGCATATATCTATTCGTTTGTTAATATTCATGGTGATGATAAGATTTATGAATTGTGTAAATTGTAGAAATAAAAGGGAATGTTTATTATCTTTGATCTTATAACATTATATATAAATGATAAATAAATGACTAGCAAAATTTGAAAACGATAGAATCTAGTGATGTATGAATTTGAATATACTTAAACGCAATGAAAAATAATGCTTAGATTCTGATATGATGAACAAATATCGAATTTCACTATTTTACTGCCATATTGCAGAAGATTCACTATAGATCAATGTACATATATATGATGTTTAACGGAAACGATATGATCAATATTACATATACGACACTAATATAATCTAACATGTAAATTATGCTCAAGCCCCCTCTGTATTCTCTGCGTGATTTAACTGAAATTCCTAAATTTTGTTATAAATGTTGGTGGTATGTTACACAATACTACCTTTAATATATTAAATATTCAACCAATTTTTTAGCGGGACTAAAAACTTATTGATTCTAAACTTTCAGATACTATAATGCTAAAACAAAGTAACCCTATTCAAGCGCCTTAAATTTACCATAATTTTGGTCTGAATTAACATTCAGACTGTTGCTATTGGATGATTTTACACATTGTCACAGAAAGAACTGAATATTTATACAATCTAAAATTTTTGAGTTAATTCTTGCTAAAATCATTTGTACATACATATAAAGTACCTCATAGTTTCCCTAAAAAAGAATTCTTTACCCTAATTTAAAAACTTGAAGTTTTTAAATAATGCATTTTTGATAGTTTGCAACTTCTTTTTATGTATGCAATATGATGATTGTTTACGCCAGAACATAAAACAATTCACTAAATAGTTTTAGTTCCCTTTAAATTTAACATATTAGTGTTAGAAAATTTAGTGCAGAATAGACATAATAATCACTTTTTGAAACGATTTGAATATTGTAAGAATTTTACATTTTGTATCGGTTCTACTAATCTCTTCGTAATGAGGCCCATAATATCATATGTGATTCTTCAATATGGTAACAGACAAGTAAAAATAGTACAGACAGCTTGAAAATTCAGATTAAATCATTGTCTATTCTTGAACATATTACTATATCTTTGCTTCCATTGTGTTAGCTACTAGAAATTAATTTTATAATACAAGTTGAAAGAAATTGCTGTGAAAATTTTTGTAAAAATTTCAAGAGATCATATATATTTTGACAGGGATTTCTGATTACATAATATGAACCAAATTCTTTAAATTTGCTGATCTTGGTATGAAGTTAAATGATAGTAAATGTCAGAAATATCATTTAATTCAAATTATCTGATGGTTAAACAATTGGTGAATGTTTCCATATTTATATTCCTTATATGTGCACTAACAATTCGTAAACATTTAAATCTGTACAGGTTTAATTTGGGGCAACTATTATCAAAACACCAGTCCATATTTATATTCCTTATTTTGTGCATTAACAATTCGTAAACATTTAAATCTGTACATGTTTAATTTGGGACAACTATTATCAAGAAACTCTATTTAGCAACACACACAATTGTTAAACCTTTTAACTGAAATAAATTCATAAAATTTGCACTTCACATCTTTTTTCTTTATCTGTGATTATTTAATGAAATGCTTGTACTGGTTGTGTTGTTTGTGTTGCTTTTCAGTACGTGTCTTAAATAATAATTTAGGGATAACCTAATATTCTGCAAGTATATATTTACAGATGAATAAATTTTAGTTGCATTAGTTACATTAATGAGCTAATTTAATTTTTGAATTTTTTATTCACATATAAAAGTTTGATTGATTTTGATAATAACATCGATTCTGGTGCTGATCATCATTAAGTTAATTGTTCTTATAATGATATTGTGTATACGATGTATACCTTAGAAAAATATGTAAATTTAAGTAAAAATGAAATTAAAATTTAATTAATTATACTATAAATTAATTATACTATATAAGAGATAAATAACATCGTCTTTTACTTCTGTATTTCATTTTCAGTTGTAAATTTGCATTTTAACAAAAATTAATTAGAAACATCTACCTATATGTTAATTAAGCATATATAAAGATGCTTAATTTAATATTTGTGTGTATTTATACTCTTCTACTCGAATGAAAATGGTTGTCTTATTATTCAGGAAATGAAATCCTCGTAAATTTATATGTGAAACATTTTTAAATTTAATTTTGCTAATTTTACATTTTTCATATTCATAATTTACACTTTTTCCTCCTACACGGGACTGTATGAACCACCACTAAACTCATCTTAAATGGAAAAATTATAATACGAAAATGTAAATTTACATTTTTAAAACATAGATTATCTATCCATTTTATATGCACTTTTTTTTTTTTAATAATATCCATGCAATTGGCATTATTGTGCCGAAATTTTAAGTAGATTCAAAAAGAAAAAAAATATTCGTTAGTTTTTTTTATATATTTATTAGACACTGTACTGTAATTTTATACTCTGCATACATTTATATGGTAAAAATATAACTCTTGATAATACTGCAACATCAATTGCAATGAAGGACAATTATTCTCTTTATGATTATGGATATACCAAAATAATATTGAGTTATTGTCTACCATAGACAATTTTTAGTTCTATATCTAATTCGCATACTTGTTATTTATACACTTTACTACGCACACTTGTTTTCGTATTCACTCATGCAATATTGAAATTTTAAAAATTTGTACATTAAGCATCATGGCCACAATGAGATTTCAATTAAAAATGAATTATTGTTCACAAAATGTAAATTTTTGTATAAAAGCTATATAAGTTTTATGTACTGTAAAAAGGATTTACTAATTGAATTGAACATAAATCGATTGCTTCTTCTGTTCCTTATTTAATAACTAAGTTTTTCTTTGCCAATTTTGTATTTCGAATTTATACTTCCATTATACGCTTGATTTTACTTCAAATGGCAAATTTAAGTCAGCATCCTCACATAAGCACATGCATTCTGACATATTGACGCAGAAATTCTGATGTACTAAATAATACAGGACATTGCACTATATGCGTCAGAGAAACTTCGTCAAAGACTCAGTAACATTACTACTAGGTGTTGCTTGTTAGAAAATTCTATCAAAACTAAAAACAATTATTACCTACTGTTATTATTACCATTTGCTATTATTACGAGTATTATTTCATATGTACATTTTATTAATTACAATGGAACGTGAATTGCTTCACTTTCTTTGAAATCGAGTTAGGTTAATAGTATAGCGATGTACTATAATAACCATAAATGTAAGACACATAACGTGTGAAAATAACTAATGTTATGTACATACTCGTGCATATTTATAAAATACTATACATTTTAATTTAAACATTCATACATTCATTCATTCATTCATTCATTTATTCATTATGCTTCTTCTAATAATAGAATAATTTATTTAATTATCGTACATAAATTAAATGGACTGACTACATAACTAACATAACGTAAATACGAGCTGAGAATATTTTCCAGTAATTCTAGACATTTTCTTTTCATTATATATTTTGTTTAATTTTTATTACATGAAAAACAACTAGTTGCATTTAATGTTTATCGTAAATATAGGTGTATGCAATATATTGTATTGAGATATATATATATATCACCGTCTTAACCATTGCACCTCATGGGCGCTTAGGGTGGCATTAGGATGTTAACTTGCCCCTTTCTTTACATATTATGTAACATAAAATGGCAATCGAAAATCTGCACTCATTTTAAATATAAACTGAAGCATGTACAGTTGATCGGTCAAACATTTGGATAAGCTAAAACCGATACTGAAATATAAGTAATAGCTCCAGATTTCCCATTTTTATTGGCTAATTATTTTAGCAGAATATCTATCGCATATAAAATATACTAGGTATTAACACGTGTTTTACTGTTTACCCCACTTCAGAGATATTGAAATTATTGTTCCTCAAATTATGTTCACCTGCTACAGATTCTTGAAATTGGGTAAAATTTATTCGTTTACGTTGTCGTCAACAGTAAATAATTTAATAACAAGAGAAACGTATAATTAGTTGCCAATTATTGTAGGCCCTGGAAATTGTTTAACGGATCACAACATAATATATAAATATACATTAAAGAGAATTGCAAAATAGTTGATATATCGTACATAGAATGTCCGCTTAAATTAGTGAATGTTACTATCACATGACATATTTTAATCAGTAAGGAGTAAAAATTATACATGGGAGGTACG
>JANSTX010049727.1:0-11814 GCA_027564355.1 Penthetria funebris | reverse complement strand
CATATATATATATACACATATTTATATATATATATATATATATAAATATTAGACTTGGATATCATTTAATGTAATCATTCTAGATTTTCAACTAAATATTTACATACATAAATTAATGATGGATCAGTAAATAGTACGCAATTATAAAATAGATGGGCAATAATCTAATTTTTTAAAATCGATAATTTTAATAAAACATTTAATTTTCCTGTTGTTTTAATTTAAAATAAACATGACCAATTTTATTATCAAGCGACGACAACCTGCAAATTGATAATTAAAATTATACTTTATTACATTTTTTCTTTTAATTGGCAATGTCATATTTCAAAAATATTACTTATTAATGCTAAATGTATTTTGAATAAATTGTATGAAAGTTTTTTCATCGTCATCACTTCAACCTGTACATCACATTGATACTACGGTATTACTTTACCGTTTCTAACCCAAGTAACGTCATTAAAATTTACCAACTGGACGGTTATACTTATGAATATTCCATTAGAGTGGTGGATTCATTCCAAGTTACCTTGTTTGTTGCTGAGATGTGGTGACACCGCGTGAAGGTAAAAATGGGTTTAGTAACCTCGATGATAGCCTATCACTCTATTCATCCATGGTATATCAATAATAACAAATAATACATTTAACAGTATTAATATAACAGGGTTTTACGGTAAAACTGAAAAAAATAACAATAAAATACAAATGTGTATGTAGCATTTAAAAAACTTTTTGAAACAACCAAATACTCATTATTTAATCAGAATATTTTATTCTTTGGCATCTTGATGAAATATAAAAATATATAAAATAAATAATTTTGATTAAGACGAAATAATATAATTATGTATATAAGTTGAATGTCATATATTGGTACGGTTTGGATTGAACCTAAAAACTAATGTAGAATTCAAAACTAATTCAGAATAAGTTATCTCAATCAAAAGCGCCAGTGCTAACATGTGAAACTCTGGTTTCTAACTTATAGTTTTCATCAGTACAGTTATTTGTTTATATATTTTTTTATATTTGACCGAAATGTCAAAGAGCAAAACACTCCGAATAGGTAATATCCATTTTAAAAGTACAATAAATATTGTAAAAAAATGAACGAAAAGTGAGATACATATATAATTTATTGTGAAAGTGATAGTAATGTTAAATGCAATAAATATTATATGGAACAAACAATTAAACTGAATGAAGTTTGTAATTAGTATTAAGTTAATAAGTTTCTTTAGTTTTAGGATATACCCTCTTAATTTTATTGAATTTCAATTGCCAATATTTACAATCGATCTTACTCATCATTATACTCTAAGCTTTGTATATTATTTATATATTTCCCTAATTACATCACAAATCGATTTCATTATCAAGTCATTATCTTAATATTACCCACATATTTAATTTTGATAATGCTCAAATATGGTATTTTGAAAAAATCTCAGCAGACATTTGGCCATTTGTACTCATACTTAATTGATTGATATTCAATTCAATTCAAAAAATTTTTATTCCATGAATAATTTTTACAACAAAGAACACGTTTATGAACAACAATTTTACGTTTCCAGCGCATCGAACCCAAATTTTTATTGTACACATATTGACCTTATAGCTCTTGTAAGTTTGGTGAATGAGATTACTGTGGGAAAGTTGGCGAATAATTGGGGTCAAAAGTGGGGGAAAAGGTTAATTGATTGATATAAGCTTTAAATTTTAAATATTCAAATTAGTTTGTGAACTTTTGAAATGTGACAAATATTTGTGTTTTATAAAATAAATCGAAATAAATCAAATATGTTCAGTAAAAATACCGTTTTCAAAATTGAGCCCATTTACTAGTATCATATAATCTTCTTTTCCTTTTTGTTTTTAATAAAACACTATGACATTTAATAATAATAGATAAAATAATTATTAAGCAAGTGATATACTTTCGTGATATTATATGTATATTATGTGATTTTATTTCTATGTGGATGTCGATTATATGAAAATTCCATTTTATCTGCAAGTATATAGTAAGTGATACAAGGTAATAATGTGAAACTTGCCACATTAATAAAGAAACATCATATAAATTATATTTTAACTAAGCTTTTCAGCTTAGTTGTGACAATGTATGCTATAGTATCTTCATTAACATTCGCGGCCGAAGTTACACTGTTATGGCAGTTCTCACGGGAAACTGGCCTTTCGGTGAACACACGTCAAGATTGGATATACCCTTTTAAAGTGAACAATATGTAATCATTATGATTATTTGTGAATTATAAGCCCATAATATTTGAAATCTTGATCATTTGTTTAAAGTATTTTTGAATTATAAAAGTTGACGTGTAATTTTTAGAGTTTATATAATTTATATGTGTGATATTTCATGCATATGTATGTATATGAATGCAACTAAAATTATATATCGTATATGCAACAAATGAACTATTGCTGTACCGTATCGTAAACATGAAGAGTTACAAACAATTAGCATCTAAATAACATGCGGTGGAATCGGTGTTGACTCTGTACTAGTATGTATAGTTAAATTAAAATAATAAATTATTTAGTATTGGTAAATTACAATCAAATTCGAACCATAAGATTTACATCCATTTGTAAAGATTGGAATGTTGACAAATAAATGTTGACCCACTATGTATTATTATGACCATATATACGAGTAATGAATGGTGATTTAAGCACACGTAAGCCTGTTTGAACAAAGTAGTGTATGTGATGCCAGGATGTTTTCAAATGGAATTTACTCTCTCTTCGTATATACGTATCGCAACTTGTCAGGATAGGCCAGTTAGACGCCGCTGACTAGAGAATTTATAGATTAAATAAAATTTGCAAATGTTTAAAGCTGTTGGTACATTATTTCACATTACATGTGATTTTTTGATGTGTCTAATAATAAAAAATATATGGTTTATTTGATACTTTGATTTATGCTTTATATAATTTCGATATGAAAACTATGCTTTATTGATAAATGTTAAGATGGTGCCTCTGTAATGGCTGGAAAATACCTGGTCTAGTCAAAGAAATAGCTTCCAAATTTATTTTTATTCATTGTGCAGCTCATAGACTAAATTTGGTACTGGTTTTTTATTATATTGACGGCGCTTCTCTATTTCTACATAACATGTCCACGTCGTGCTAATTGTATACTTTCTATTAAAATTTTTTTGAGTTGATTACGTAGTTTTGACGGTTATTAGTGATAAATGTTCACCCACTGTTTTGCAATAATGCAAAAATATTACGATAAAGTGTATATTATTTATTGATATATTTTGAGGCATCGGTTTCTACCTTATTTATAAATATGCCCGTTGCCACTGATATCCACTTGTGATTTTTTTCTATATTGCAAACTGAAGTATTATTTTGTTAATGGTAGAAAGTTAGCAAACCGTTACATGTTAGACTTAATGTTGAAAAAAGCATTGTTTTTATTTTACAAAACAAATAAGATTCGCAGTATTTTAAAGGCTGAAGTGCGGAATCACCACACCTAGCACCAAGAGTAGGGACTATGCACGTTCGATAGAGGATGTTCTCAAGGCAAATACCCTATTAGAATGTTTTGCTGCAAATGCCTCGTTTACCCCTCATATGAGCTAATATTTTTTATAGACCTCTGCAGCAAAATGGCAATAACTACAAAAGTGGAAATAAGAAGAAGAAGATATCCGGAATTTGTGTAAGGAACTCCTCTGCAGGGGTATATATAAGTCAGTTCAATAGAGTAAAAGTAAAATAAAATTTACTCCTTGACGTCACTTCTTACGTTTCAGATGACCAGTAAGTTTGTCAAACTTTACCATACGATCTCAAACTCTACCATATCTGTAAAGTACTTTTGTATTATGAAGTATGCACCATTTCCTATACTGGTAATTTTTATTTTAATTACTAATAAATAATGATCACAAAAAAAAAAATATAGATAGGAATTTGATAGTTTAACTTGACAAAATAGCTACAAATCAAAATGTAAAACTAAATACTTATGAATAGTTAACTATCGATCATTTTAACTTGACAAATGCAGTTGAGTAAGATTCTTTTATTAGAAATTGACCAAACTAAAATTCGATGGATTTTCAATACACAAATAAGAATTTTAAACTATTATTGGTGAATCAATTGTTTAAAATTGTTTAATTCAACAATTTTAATAATTTAATATAAAATACAACCTTATCATGCATCTAGATGATGATGAGATTACAGCCCATTCTAATTACATGTTACATCAAACTCGAAACAGATAACTAACATTCAGTTTTCATGACTGAAAACATATATCAGATGAGTTAAACATTAGAATAATCAATTCGCTGCTAAATTTATTTGTAAAAGTTGTTTCTATAATGATATGATATGTTGATAAACTCAACATTTACCTATCGCCTTTCTCTTGATAAACACCAGACTTAATGTACCTTAAAATTAAGTTTAAAATAAATTTGAGAAGATGATATAAGAATATGATATAATATAGATTGAGCAAGATATTAGTCCAAGGTCCATTTGACAATTAGTACAAAGAACTTGTACATAACGCAAAAGGCAAGGCAATACCTATTAAATGCAAATAGTCTCTACCCATTGCTAAGTCATATTCAGAACTCAAATTGTTGAATGACGAATCGAATATTATAACAACGTTATCATGAACACATAAACGGGTTTACTTTGAAATAAATCTAAATGCTGTCATAATTTCTTTATTAACTACCGAGAAGGAAACACTCAATGTGTACTTAAATGGAAAATGTTGTTACCCCTACGTATGGAATATGAAAAACATATACAATATACACTGTAATTAATGAAATTAATATTTTTAATTATATACTTTCTCATAATAGTTTGGACTAGAGTCTCAATTATGAATATAATAAGGAATGTATTTGATTGCCTTTCGTTTTTACATGGTTTTATATCACACTAATATGTTGTACATATTGATAACATTTTAACTATAGTCCGTAATGATCATAATCATCAAGAAGTGATGGATCTGTATAATATAATGAGAACTATGTTGACCTTATGATAGTCTCAGTTACAATTATATGTAATTTCTACTAAATAACAAAATTTTTAATTAACGTAAACTGCATTACCGTATGCAGTTTAAAAATTCGTAATGCATTACACATGTTTATGCATTTTTTAAGTTCCGTATACTCCCATTATGGTAATTATTATGGAAGTACACGGAACTCATCCTACTTATGCAGATTATTTGAATTTTTTTGCAACTTTTTTTAATACTGGAGTACACTTGTTCACGTAGGCTATTAACCTTTTCATATTCATTTTTGAATACGGTACTCAAAATGTGCATTTCTCTATTATTATCTGTTATGTGCGAAGAGAGTGTATTAACCTATAGTACCACTATGGTTTTTTGATATAGCAATCACTTAAATATTTTTAATGAACTCCCTCAGGTTTTCTCTATCCCTTCCTTTACTTACCTTATACTACTTACATCATAATGTAATGATAATAAATGTGCTGGAAACTTCAATGAATTTTACACTTTACCACACTAGGGTTGACATGATCTGTTGTTTTCCAGTTTATGCTCCATCTATGAAACTATCAATAATTTATTTAGTATAGGTTGAGTCGCCAATTGCTGTATATCGCTTTATAATTCCTTGCTAAACGTATTTCTTCTTGAATTTTATTTTGAAAAAATCGAAAAAGATTAATGAATACAAAAATATGCCATTATGATGGCCAAACCACAGAGGTAGAACTGATAGAGGGAATGTATGGTATGCCATGCTGTAAGAAACGCAGTGACAATGCTTATCTTACAGAAATACCGCGAAAGAAATCCAAATTTATATGAAATTATAATTTTTTTTATGAAAAAGGATCAATAAATTCAAAATAATTGAAAATTCTAATAAATATTACTATTCATGTAAAATAAATCATTCAAACGTGAATTACTTTAATTTTTTGATTTTTTATTTCAAGCACAAATTTGCAACAATTTTAAAACTCAACACTTAACTATACTGCAATTTATATGTTTTTGACATTTTTTTGTTCGCAGTGATTGTGTTAATTATATTTTAATTATTATTTCACATGTTATTAATATTTCGAGTATTAAAATAAAATCATAAATATTAAAAATTTGCAACAGTTGAATTGAATTTTACACGCATTATTTGAAAACAAAATTATCATAGTCAAAAGTACATGGGTTATAGTGTGACTACATGGTCAATCATTATTGGATTTTAATGTAATATGTGTATTAATAATATTCTACATGAAAACTCTTTTAAATATGTAATAGAATGGTAAGAGAATCTAATGCTTGTGTTGCCTGACAAGAAATTTGCTAAATAAATCATCATATGTTAGAGAACATTTCTTTTTCATAATTTTACTTATATCAAATAAAAATACATAAAATATTTAACACTGAAAAATTTATAATAATAATTAGATTTGCATCGATCTGGAAATTTTGTGCTAAAAGTAAATAATAATCTAGTGATTAATATATAAAAAATTGATACTTTCGTCAGCTAAAAGCTGGAAATTTTGTGCTAAAAGTAAATAATAATCTAGTGATTAATGTATAAAAAATTGGTACTTTCGTCAGCTAAAAACTAAATTAGCTAAAAGCTAAATTTGCTAATAGTTCATTGCACATAATGTGTTGAGAAGTGCGTTGCACAGCATTATTACTCCACAAATATAAGTAAACTCTCAAATCTGTTGATTATAAAACGACTTCGCCTTATCTATGTCAGTATGTTGACAATGAAACTTGCAAAAGAATATTTGAAAATGGAATTTTCTGCTAATTTATCGTTTAATTGATGAACTGCCTCTATTGAATTTTTTTGAAATACAAATGGAGAATGTGATTCTTTTTCGCAATATGGTGTTGACCGTTTTCTTATCTTAACTTATGTAGCCAAATATTCATTATCGATACATCAGAAGCCTACAAATCAATTTTTGGAAATATCCCTAGTTCAATACAAAATTATTCATTAATTTTGTTAAAATTCTTCAAATCATTATTATGATATTATATAATCATTGTTTTTTATGCACATTATTCACTCACTTTTGAAAGAAACATGATTTGCATTTAATTTAATAAGGAAAATTTAAAGAATGCCTAGTAAATTTACAATAAAAATCCCAATTTCAATTTCAATTTATTAAATAATTTACAGTTAAATACAAAAAATACATTTGTGATAATGGGCAACTCATAAAAAAAAATTATATGTTTTATGGAATATTTTAATTAATTAGACTTATGATCTGAATTTGTATTTTAATTTAATTTGATTGGTTGTTGCGGTGTGAAATTAATCCCATGGATGCGAATATAAATTCCTTTCATAAATTGGTCGTACTTTTAAATTTTTAAAGAAAATAAATGTTACAAAAACTTAAGTATTTTCATATTCAAAAACAAATATCCCTTTTACTTCGTGAATATTTTTGGCGGTATTTAAATCAAATACATTTTTCTAATATTATTAAATATTTTCCAGATATAGTCAAGTGAGAAAAATTACTTCTTTAACTATTATAACAACAATTTTTAAATATTAGTACCCCATTAACAATGACAAATGCATATTGCTCACAATGCTTTCAATGCATGTGGTGTACTTCTTTACAATTAATGGAGGGTATAAAATACATTGGATTATGATTTCTACTGGGAAAAGGGATTGGTAAAACCAGTTTATAGTGACTGTAGCAATATGGGAGGGAGTGGTGGGGAAGAGGATGCGGGGTTGATAGAACCAAGTTGTACAGTGCCGACGTCACAGGAACCTCTACCGAAGTATCGACCAATTAAGCAATGTTAGACGTAGACTGGATTCAAAAAGCCAGCACAGATTCGTTACCCATTCATTGAGACGTCTAAAGTATTGTGAATACAAGAAAGAGCATCTCACAAATGTACATGGATGTTGATAGTTATGAGCTCTCGTAAATGTATTCATCATTTTTTTCGACGTTATATACAAGCTGCGCGTCAGTATTGGAGCGTTAATGGGATTGAGTTAATAAACCATCATTATTATATAGTCAATCACTAAAACCCAAATGATAGAGGTACATTGGATGTTCGATTCTATGATTTATCGGCTTGCCGAATCTAATGGGTCTACTGCTACATCACTTGAGAATGAAATTTTCGGACTCTTTAATTTCGGTTAAAAATCTTAACGCCTGCTTACCCAGCACTCTATCAATCCTTTCGACACACACAGCACGGTAAACTCTTCGGTTACTAATATATCTATATTCACCCCTAGGTCTTCTGGCACCCGTTAGTAATCGTAAACTCTTCGGTTACTAATATGTCTATATTCACCCCTAGGTCTTCTGGCACCCGTTAATAATCGTAAAATCTTGCGTTCCAGAATTCGAATTCATTTTATTTGATGCATTATTGAGCCCGTGACCATTAATAGAGACGTTGACGTTTCTTGCCCCAGTAGGTACGAGTGGCCGTGTTAAGCGGCTAGTGCCACGAAATACTATAACGCTACATTTAGAATAATTTATTTGTAACTTCCACTGTTGCATCTATTTATTAATATTGTCCCAAGTGTACATTCATGATGTGAGATGGAGACGCTATGTTGGAATGTCTAGCAAGTATTAAAACATCATCAGCATGTTCAATCTTGTTTATGTGAAATAAAGTTGTTGTACTCGAATTAATACCGCGATTGGACAAGGCCAAAGGCAGATCAGGTATAGTGAATACAGGATAGCAGTCGAGACTATTCTTGTTTGCGAATCGGAAATATATTTAACGATACGAACTCTAAATGCCCTATTACTTAAAAAATTAAAAAATGACATAATAGCACATAAAAATTAGTTGCTTTGAAAATTCATGTTTGGTGGGTTCGTGATAAAAATGCTTTCGTGTGCTATTATTAAAATTCTACATACAACTTAAGTAAATTTCAGATAGAAATAAAAAGAAATACTTCAAAGTAAGAAAACAATTTAATATTTTTGAAATTGTTTTGTTTGTTTAGATCAATTAACATAGTGGTGTTCTGATTGTAATAGAGTCAAATCATATAAACTGATGTACAGAATTAAGAGTTTGCAGTTCTAAACGTGTATTTCAGTAGGCCATTGCCACATGGCAAAAGATACATATCCTCTATAAATTCTATTTCTATGGGCCCATTTACACGATCTAGCTTCTGTCGAAACACTATCGTTTCGATATCTTTGTATGCATTCTTTATATACATTTAGTAAATATTAAATAATTTTGATTTAGATTTTTTCTCCATGATTCGTGAATAATTAAATAATTCGCAAATAATGGAAACTACTAAGGCATTTATTGCGTATATTTATAATTTATTTGATTCATCACCGACAAATATAAAGCAAAAATTCAAATAATGCTTAATTTTATATTTTAAAAAATCGAAATAAGATCGGACGGCGCCTA
The DNA here is from genome assembly GCA_027564355.1 of Penthetria funebris. Classification (NCBI taxonomy): domain Eukaryota; kingdom Metazoa; phylum Arthropoda; class Insecta; order Diptera; family Pleciidae; genus Penthetria; species Penthetria funebris. Next base: position 2,294 of record JANSTX010049727.1, on the reverse strand, counting down.
TTCAAAACGATATCGAAACGATTTCACTTCGATAAAAGTTGGATCGCGTAAACAAGGTATATGGTTATAATATAGTATCTCCGTGGTGGAGAAGTATTTAGAAAATACGAGACTTTTCGAAATACAAAACTACAAAAATTATGAGTGGAGAAGTATTTAGAAAACACAAAACTTTGGAAATACAAAACTACAAAAATAATAAGTGGAGAAGTGTTCAGAAAACACGAGACTTTTCGAGATACAAAATATTCTGTTAAATAAAATGATGGCATTATAGTTACAAGTCAGTAGTAAATAAAACTTCAATGAAGACACACCACGATAATATTATCTATGAAAGTAATTTTTCTAAGTAAAAAGTGAATTAAGAGTGTTGATATAATTTGAATATACATATAATTTGTAATAGTGTTTGTAGAAAATAAATTTAAGTTTGTGTTATATTGCAAGTGATATTTTTATTATTATACTAGGTTTTTATCTTTCGTTAAACCGCTTGCCCAAGGCTATTTATGATGAAGAGTCATAGAAGTAATAGAAGTAATAGAACATCTACCTAGTAATTACAACAACAATATATATGTTATTGCAATTATATCAACCAAGAATATTTTATGTATATTTATATTCAATTTTACAACATACAAAATTGTTTGAGACTTTAAAACACACTTTTTTAACATCGTGGTTACTCATTTACTTATTTCAGAAATGTTGAAGCAAATATGATGGATAAAAAGAGATTTTTTAATCGCAAAGCTACTTGGTTATATATTATTCAAAATTTGTCTGTCAAATGAATTTGCAACTTTACTTTGAGTGCTATGTTTCCATATTTATTATTATTACGAGTGTTTATTATAATAATAATTATTATTACTTTATATTTCTTATTTTGTTTAATCAATGCACAAATGTTTTTTCGTTATTTCTTTTACTTTGTTTTAAAATCTATCAAAAAATCATATGGAACATCGTATTAAAAGTTTAAGCAGTACGATACAAGATCCAACCAAATCTTGAAATTTATCGCTCAACAAATTGTACAACCGACCTACAGAGGAAACAATAATCCCTACAAACGGCGGGTGCTATGGGTTATAATATTAATTTGCCGTTTCGTCCTGGGAACGAAGTTCTAGAGTACGGTTTCAAGTACCTCCCATGTAAACATTTGACTCCTTATTGATTAAAATAGGATGTCTGTTACACACAATATTGTTATTATAAGTGGAAACATGTATGTTACTGTAACCTAATCGATTTACTACCTAAGTATCTTGTATCTGTCTACAATAATTGGCAGAGTCCTTATACGTTTCACTTGATAATATATTTAATTGATCAACTGAAGATTTGAATAGTTCGGTAGAATGGTGAAAACATTCTAGAACTTTGGTTACATATATTTATACAGCGAGTTCATAAATATGATATTCTAGACCGTGATTTTTAGATTGTGTTTCTGGTGTTTCCGCAGACGGTAAATATAGATTAAGCAATTTTTCGATGTAAGTCGACCAAATAAATGAATAATAATTTGGGTTCATCTCCACCGAACGATTATTTTTTAGCTGGGTAAATTGAACGTCATTGTACACAAATAAGGTCATTTACATTTATATTAACATAAAACATTGCAAAAAAAATTGAAAATACATATTACCACTAAAATTATTATCAATTTGTCCGACATTACAATTTCATGTCATTTTTCATTCATCCGTAAAAAATTATCGGACAAATTATTTATGTTTCAATAGACACGAAAAGTAATTGGGCAAAAATTCATACAAATATTTATATAAATATTTATATGAAAAGAAATAATAGTGCAAATTATGTTATTTTTAGTGAGGTATTACATTTAATTCAATACATAATAAAATAGTTTTTTTTTATATTTATAGTATTATAAAATATCCCATATTTCAAATTTTTATGTCAATCGAAACTATCGAAATTAGAATAACCTAGAAAACTTACATGTACTTATATTTTAGTGTTACAAGAGAACAAGTATTTTCAAATTCAAAAAAAATATCCCTTTTACTTCGTGAATACTTTTGGCGGTATTTAAATCTTCGTGTTATTTTTAATACATTTCTCTACTATTATTAAATATTTTACAGATATAGTAGTAGGAAAAATGACTTCTGTAACTATCATTTATATGTTTCAATTATAAACAAAATAACAATTTTTAAATATTAGTACCCCATTGTGTAACTAAGTAATCAAAAGTTTATTAAATTAAAATTAACTTTGCAAGTAAAATCATTATGTGTATACGA
>JANSTX010049716.1:0-11816 GCA_027564355.1 Penthetria funebris | reverse complement strand
AGCCATTTCACTATCCGCAACCTGTGGACGCGTCCAGTTGCAATCAACTTTGCAAATGGTCTGCTGTCAGTGCAGACTATTTTCTGGAATCATGAACATCGTTCCTTTAATTTCTTTTAACAGAAGGTTTCAATTTACACCCAGAACTTTTATAAGGGGACATCTGTTCACACACTGCATCGACTTAATTCTATTTGCAAATCTCATAGAATCCGAGAAAATATGTGCACTTTAGTCAGTTGCCATTGAAACAATAAAAGAGAAAGCATTTATGGGCATTCAAAACTCAGATAATCAGTCGGAGCTTCTGGCACTTGATTTATATATATATTTTTTTTTTAAATTCAAATTAGTACTAGAATGCCATGATTTTATATTTCAACTTTCTGACAAGAACCGAGTATCTTCGATATGAATTCCTAGACATTGGTGTTAAAATTGAAATGAAAAAACTGATAAATTGACACTACAAGATAATGATTATGTTACCATTTCAAACGCTCAACATAGAATTGGTGAAGGAAATCATGGGACATATAAAATGAAAAGTTAATGAAATTTATTTAGTCATTATGAAAAACTTCGGCATCACAAGTGAGGTGGGTTATTAACTTTGCGTGAGGCGGTGCACGTCAGAATAATAAAAAGTAGAAGAAAGAACAGCCACTTAATTATAAATTATTTTTTTTTTATTTTATTCATTATGGCAGAAATATATATATTTTAAAAAAATCACTTGTGCACAATTCACTCAATCGGAATTTCTGTCTGACAAGTATGGAAAGTGAAGTCAATTTAAAATTTTGAATTTTGAGAATATAAGAAAAAATGTATATTTGGATTGCATTCATGAAACTAAATAAAAACTAAATTTCCAAATGCCACAAATATATTAGCTATTTTAATAAACTTTATTATATCTAAATCCAAGTTTTTTAACATTTATATTTCTCCTTCTTCTAATGAAAGTTGGTTATTTGGAATATATTAGTAGCCATCATATTACCTGATGTCAACAGATCTTAGTCATATGGTTTATGTTATTCTCCTCAATATTATAGTACTTTTCGACCTGAAGGTTCCGATTTATAAAGCACATAATGCATTATATTTAGAAATAAATTTGTTAGACACATAGTTATAGACCATCATCTCCATCATTAAATTATATGGATATCGGAGTTCAAATCAAGGGTAAAATTTATTCTGTAAAAAATTTTCACAATTGAGTTCTAATCAGAGTTGAAGGAAGTAGTTCGCAATTCAATTTAACCTAAAAAAAAGTTCATTGGATACATTACCAGTCATTAACACATAAGTGATAATCTGGTCGCAAAACATTTACTGTTTCAAATGATATATTTCACTGCACGTTTAAATATGTGAAACACACAAGCGGTCAATAGTATTTTCATTAGAAAGTATATAAAACAAAAATATTTTTTGCATAAAAACACATCCTGCAAAGAAAAGATCTAAAACTGTTATCCGGGTAAACCATTGATGTAAGAATTTTAGTACTATAGTTTAAGCTTACCCCTGCGCCTAATCCATTGTTTCATATCCGAGATGCATGAAACTTTGAATATGGTCTATTGATGTATGAAACTTTGAATACGGTCTATTGACCTTTTTAGTTTGAATTTTAGAAGAATTAAGTGATTTTGCTAAATCCAAAACGTAGACCAGAACTTTTGATGTAACTTAAAAAACTAAATTATCCGGTGAAAATGCTAATTATTGTTAAATAAATCTAAATTATTAATAAATTCACTTTGAAAGTCAGTTAAATGTGCAATAAATTGTTACCGTTTATATTCTATTAGTAAATTGCATTCTATTTTATTATTTATGTATTTTAAAATTATTAACTATTTTAACAGGGTCGTAAATAAATTTTGAACCAATAAAAATCATATAAATTAAACTGAACATCATACTATTAGAGTATACGAATAAAGTTCACATTGCTTCTTTTTTTTTTCGTTTGTAGATCCCTTTTTTCATCCCTTTTACTGTTTTTCTTTTCAACAATTCTTGCCAGAATGAAATTTATAACTAGCAATATGTCCTATGCAATCTCTTAGTTTTGTTGTCCTTATAAATGTTTAACTACAAACAATATAATACAACCTCCATATGAGGCCCTCTGGAGAGATTCAACCATGGCTATCGTCGTCCTCAACAATATACCTTTAAGCTTTTTATCTGCTTCCAGCAAATTCCTCTCTTTTGTATAGTTTAATACTGTAATAATATAAATATATATATATTTATATATATATATATACATATATATTCCAGTGTTCCAAATAATATATTAAATCTTGTTTTGTTGTTTACTGTTATGGTTTAATGATTATAAAGGTGATATGGGACCATTTCTTATTTACTATTATTTATTGCTGTAAAATAAAAAGTTAGAAACTCATGTACGAGTATAGTTGAACTACAGTGTAATTTATTTCTGATCATAAAAACCACTTATTTTTATCACACTAAGTTTGTTAAACAAGAATTATTATTGATTTGACGCTTTTGGCAGATGGTAAAGAAAATGTTTCATGAAAAATCAAAAGGAAAAAAATTTGCTCGTAAAGTGTGAAACGATTCTTTTTTTTCTATTTGATTTTACATTGAATTTACAATGTACCTTCCTAATACTTGTTTAAAACTTTTTATTATGCTTAAAGTTTTTAAGTTTAAACCAATTTTATTATTATTCAAGTTTATTTTGCTGGTGCGGTATAGAAACTTTGTCATTGAAAAATAATATACCAATCGAAACAGGATCATATTTGAATATTTGTTTTTCAATTTGAAAAAGTTCTTTCATATATCCAACGTGAAGGTTAAGCTGAACGCTTATTCATAGAATTTATTAGCTATCTGTTGAATTATTGAATTATATAAGCTATTAGAAAAATAATATTAAAGCTAATCCTTTACGCCTCAAGGGCGCATAGGGCGGCAAATTTAAACTGAAATAACTATAATTATAATTTGCGAACTGGAAAATTTAGTATCAATCACCGTGTGAAGGTACAGATCGTTTGAATAATCTCGATGATAGACTACCACTCCATACATTTCCGATATTATTCAACCTTTAAAAGACGCGTAAATTAAAATCTATTAAATTTACGAGTATATAACCAGTTCTCAATAATTTGAATTAAAAATATTCTATTGCGTGACTGGATCCTTTTTATTTTAAAATAAAAGTATTTCTTTGAATATTTAATTTATTAATTATTAGTTAAAAATATGGTTTACTAAAACCTCACATTTATCCATACATTTATGAAATTTTTTGAAAGGACCGGTTTTGAATAATTATTCGGGTGTTTTTTTCTTGGCATATTGGTCTAATATAAAATTATAAAAATAACTTAAAATGGACATGGACTTTCATACAGCAGTCTGATTTGGATTAACTACTTTAAAATTCACATGATAATAAATTATCTCAATCAAAGTACCAGTGCTGAGGGTTCGCTAGTTTCGAACTAATAGTTCTCATCAGTACAGCAATTACCCAGAAGACTATATATGTACAATTTACTAATATACAAGTTATGGAATTAGTTTAAGTTATGTAATGCTTATTTGGAAATGTATTTTTAGTTTTATGCAATATATGATTTGAATTATTTTACACAGTGCATACTTGTATAATTCAGAAATGGTTTCAAATCCGATTAAATATTATTCTAATTAGTTAGAAATTATGTCTATCTTTTATGGTGGTAGCGTTCTTGTATTCTTGTTAATGACTATGAAAATCATATTTATTTTTTATAATTTAACTAAAATAACAAATATCAGTTACTATCTATTATCAGGATGCATAAAATTCTATGCAAGGCAACTTAAATGCAAAAATATTCTCTTTTTTGTCATTGGCAAAATCCCAAAATCAAGTGAAATTTTTTGCGCCTTTGTCGTCTATTTAGTTCATTTAAGATCAAACAATAATTTTTATTTCAAATTGATCTCGAAAGTCTTAGAAATTGAAAGATTCTTTGAATAAATTTTATATCTTCTCTTATTAGTTACATTTTTTCCCTTGAACTTAATTTCATTTCTTTTATATTCCTTAAATATAAAAGCAACAAAATAAATTTCATAAAATCAATATAATCCTTTTTTTTTATGCAACTCTTAAATGCATCTTTCTATAATTTATTTGAAAATTTTTCTATAAGACAAATGAGAAAGGCTACCAGAAAAAAAGAAAATTATGCACACAAAGTAAAGAAAAGTTAAAATAACGATAATGACTAAAACGATTTGTAAAAATTAACATCGCTGCATTTTTAAATGTAAAAGAAAATATATTTACGAAAAGTTTTTCCTTCTTTATGGGAAAATTATTTTTTTAGTGAATTAATTTTCTTTGTGTGCATTTTTTTTTTAGATTCAAGCAGATTGTGTATAATATTTTTATACAAAACGTGTATATAATATTTGTTATACAATATGTAAAATCATTTGAACAAATTTCAATTGTTATTAGTGAGATATGCATTGGTCTTCGATCACAACATATATGAACAACAGCATGTGATTGATGTCCTAACGATATGTAGAATTTGTCGACTACATGAATGAATATGTTATCAGCAAACTAGTTTAGATCACACAACACCCAACATCATTATTTAATTGGTTGACTGAGAACTCAGGTAAGTAAATATGTTTTGGTAGCAAACCTCATATTTATAAAGAATTAATATAATTTTCCAAAACGAGAACTTCGGATCTTATGAGTAAACAAAATTAATTTTAGTAATTAAAAGATGTATATGTACCAGTTATCTCATAAGATTGAATCAAATGATTGCTTTCAAATATTTAATAAAAATATTCACAATTGGCAAAACTATAGCATTTTTAATTGCTAGCATTACTTTAAGTGACTGACCTTTAAATTTCCATTTTTCCTGGATCGAGTCCTACATTAAGGTTCAAAATCGAGTCAGTCTAATACATGAATTTTATCAAAGGTCTTGGGAAACATATCCCATTTGGAATCTAGCTTTATTATTTATGAACGTCAATTTGGTTTATATGTGTTCGATTCTACTCGTGTGCTTGTTTTTCACAGTATTTGACACGGAGCAGTAATTATTAAAACATGCCCTCTTGCAGTATTTGGATTATATATTTTTCGAATGAACGTTCAATTCAAGTTTTTTAATCTTTATTAATAAACTCTCTTGTATTTTACCACAAATCCGCTATATTAATGACAATTCTCTGTATCAAATTTTGATGACAATTTACCATCCACAACTCTTAACGTTTTCAGTTTTTAATTCTCTAGGAAAGCACATCAATGGGCTTGACAAAATGTGCAGCAAGACGACTTCATGACAGAAAATGTATTATCTTTCTATATTTTTTGACAATTTGCGTATGCCGCGAAATTCAACGGAAATAATATGCAAATGCAATGTTAAAACTGTCTTGACAAAACCAGCTAATTCCAATTAATATTCTAATCTTAATTTTCTATATTCTCATAAGTATAAGCATGAAATTATTTCATAGCTTATAATGCAATTGAGATGAAGCTTTGCTATATATTTGTTGAAACAAATTTATAACAAAATATATAAAGTATATGCTAAGACTGCTAAGACCAATTAATGTCTGACGGAAAAAAATATTCTAAGAAACTTTCTACCAATTAACAGAATGGTTCATTGTCTAACTTTTAATATGATCAAACTCGCTTTTGTACTTTTGGTCTCTTATTTTATTTAAGTAAATAAAGTAAACAAATTTATTTTGTCGGCTTGTTTGATGTGTTTCTGTCTAAGTTAAGATGTCTTCTCCACATCTTCATCTATATTTTTTCTATATATAAGTACTGTTTAGACCAAGTTTCTAATTGGAACGGAAATGAGGGTACATTAAATAAAACCATAAAATAATTAGATTTATTATATCGTTCTGTAAGGAGTTAATAATGAAATCAAAAACAATTTTATTTATCGATTCATTCGCATACTTTTATATACATTGTGGATTTTTTTAAAAGTTTTATTCGGTACTGGTATCAGTGTAAGATGAGATTTAAAAGCATAGTTAGACAAGTGATTTTCTCATTTCGTATACTCAAATGTTAAATGTTCATTGAAATTAATCTTATGGTATATTTCAATATTTTGTAGCGTTTATTAAAGAAAATGAAATGTCGTTGAAAATAAATTTAACGTATCCACCAATTCTACTAAAATTCAACCCAAAATTTATCAGTAGTCTATAGGTTGTAAAGAAATAAATGATAATATAAACAAATTCAAGATTTGAATCAATAAATAGAATATTTAGATGGTCATCCAGAGCGACATTGAAGTATAGAATTAAAAACAATATTATTCGAGACGGTTCAAAAATGGCACCAATTACTAATATAATCACTAAAAAAATAAATTAAGATGTTACAGTAACTCAATTCATCGGAAACTTATAGCCTAAAATTTGCTTTAAATGATGCGAGAAAACTTGACCACCCAAAAGCTACTTAGTATTCAGTTATTAAATATGGTTTGTAAAGATTTAATGCAGTATAATGGCGATAAGTTGAGTAAAAATTTGTGTAAACATAGATCAGAACCACCAAAGCAATAAGGCATGAAAAATAAGGAGAAGGAGATTTGGTTCATTATAAAGAGCTATATTAGTTTCATATCATACATAAAATCCTGTTCTGATAAAATCAATCATAATTATAGATTTGATAACTTTTTAAACTAAAGTTGTTGGAATTCTAAATTAATGCTAATGTATTCTGTAAATTACATCGAATTAAACCGATTCTTTGTGGTAAATTTATATACCTGATCGTACACTAAATTCCTACTATATTTTTAATTATTACATTGCAACTTTTGTAATATTTGGTCTCATATTGCATATACAAGTATATTTTTTGACCATTGTTGACCATTTATAAACTATCATCTTGATAAATGTATGTGGTCCAGAATTTATACCACCACATTTAATAAATTACTGTTGAAATTTTATGAAAAACTATTGTCTGCATATAGTACTCTACCTTCTACCATATACCGACAATATATAATATAATAATATGGAAGATTATATATTATCCTAAATGAATTTTAATGGCCTTAATTGGTTTCTCGCATTAATGAAATTAAAAATTTAAAAATAATTTTTTATTGCATTTTATAATCGATTCTCCACAAACTATACATTTTTTTTTTAGTTCAATATTTATATTTACGTCGTGAAACGTTTTAAATTATATAATTGAGAGAAGACCACGGGTACCTGGTGACACAATGATTTTAAATTAGCGTTAATAATTTACAAGTAGAGTGGCAAATCTCTAGCTGCCAAGTTTTTTGGTAAAACATCTTTCACCTAGCCAATATATTATACACATAACATATATCGTCTTTTCAGCAACACCAAAAGAGTTATGTGGTCTCACGGTGATAGTTCTGTTGTGGTGTCATGATAATAGATCTCAAAAAAAATTTCTATGTCCTGGTCCTAAATGTTTTACAATTTTTTATGCATGGATGCTGTGCATTTAAGTCAATTGTTCACAATGTGCATTTAAGTCAAATGTTCAGAAACCCCTTCGTCCTTATGATAAAAAGTTATTTTGTGTTTAGAACACTCCTTAAAGAATCATTTTACTATAATACCTGAGATTTAACAACCCTGCCCTGAAATTCAAAATTGGTTAGTATATTTTGATGACTGGGCCTCAGGCCTGAACTGAGTTGAAAGGTGGTTTTTTGAAATGATATAATGATTTATGAATTCCTAATACAAGTGGCGATAATTAATGAAAAGCGACATATTTTTCATAAACACACACACATTGAAAATTTATTGTTTGGGTTTTTAGTTCTAAATTATGCTCGCTTGTTTATGCTCGCTGTGTTGATTTCTGGATATTTTTTATGAATTAAAAGGTTGTCAGTGTGACTGTTGTTTTGTTATAAAAATATTATTTCCTCTTTTTCTGTCGCTTGTTACGCATTTGATAATTTTGAGATTTTCTGTTATGATGTTGAAAGGTAGTTTTTTAAAATGATAAAGGGTTATGAATTCCTAATACAATAACAAATTTTATTTAATGTTTCTAAACTTAATTAATGATGATAACAAATCCATTATTATTAAGCAATTTTGACTAGTTACTCATAAGAATATACCAAAATTAAGGATTGAAAAGTAAATTGCCACTATTTGCAATACCAAAATAAGCAAAAAAAAAAACTCTGAAAGTCAAATAGAAATGAAGAAACCTTTTTAATTGAAATACTCGTAAAATCTGAGGAAAATAAAATTCTTGGAAAAAAAGGGAAAACCCTTTTGTTGTTGATTCGTATGTTATTTTGTGTTTGCTTTGGCATAACATCTTCATTTTAAAAATTTTATATCTTTCAATTCGCTTACGATTACAACTTTTCCTATTCCGAAACACTTTTAAATACATGAATATTTTCATAGCGATGCCTTCTGTGAATATAAGGATTTATTTTATTTTTCAAACGATAACATTGGATGCGGTTTTTTAATATTTTGTCATATTTTGCTTTTAATTTATTAATTTTTTCACTTTGGTATTTATAAACTCTTACTATGCACCTTCTTTTACTAACTATTTGGTTTTTATTGCACACGTTCGGTGAAATTATAGTTTCTTATTTGTATTTTTTAAAAGTTCAAATATATAGTATCATAAATTACAAGATTATAAGTGTTACACATTTCTGTAAAAATATCTCATTTTTTTCATCCTACTTATTCCGTGACCATAATAGTCTCTCGTGATATCCGTACCAAACTTTGTATTAGGGTCACACTCTTTCAACCGACAAATAATGTAGGATGTTAGTTCCTAAATGAGTGCCGAATCAGAAATTTTGCCATTTAGGAATTGATATCAGTGTTACTGAAGCCCACCTCAGTGAAGTACTGCAAACACTTCGTAATTCACATGACTTTTGTTACTGATCCCAAACCATAGACTATCACATTCTTCTTCAATTGTTACCATATTTGTTTTTAAAATTGATGCAATAATTTGTATAATATTTCTTATATTGTTTCATTTATAAATTCGTAACTATAGAATAAGTTTTTCTTATGAGAATTGAAACAGATGAATACAATGTTTAAATGAGGGATCAAAATTAATTTATAATATTAAAAACTTTTTGATTAAATATGCAATCATATTTCTGGAAACTTTTTATATTTATGAAATTGGAAACTTTTTGAATTTTATTCGCAATCCCATATGAATTGCAATCAATTTTGAAATACTTCATATATATGAGTTATATTCAATGATAAATAAAATGCATATATTTACTCGTATATATAGAACATTGTATACAATTCATTGCAGATTCGTATATTATTTACGTATGTTCTACATTATACTGTATATTATGTAACTTGTAAAACATACATACGGTTAAAATTATGCAATCCACCATTCTGGTAAATCCATCAAAAACAACCAATATCAAAATTAACATATTCTATTGCCATAAGGAAAACTAAATTTTATGGAATTTATATTATAATAATTTGAAATTTTGTTAATTTTACCCACATGGAAATCAACATTCTGGTGAATTGAAAGCCACTACACAACATCTACATATTTTATGTGCATTTGGAAATTAATAAATATTGAAATAATAAATATTGGGAACCAAAAAACGGAAGCTAATTTTTCAAAAAAAAAAACTTAATATTATTAGCTATAAATCACTAAAACTCACACCTGCTAATGACCAAACTCAGTTAATTAAGTATTTTTTATAATCTATACATGCAAATTAGTTCAGGTATAAAGACAATAGTGATTTTGAACACTGAGATCATTTGGTGAAATCATTCTTATGATTTAATTAGGTTATGAAATAAAGGAATGGATTAGCGATGACAAGTGGAATCTAATAATGAGGAGAAATCAAATTTATAATTAACATTATCAAAACAATGGAGCAACCGAATTGTCAATTCAATGTAAGAACGGTTTATTGGTCTTCAGTAAATAGATTGATACACCAATTGATTGAGGACGGAATACATGGCGATTCATGGATTATGTACTAAATTTGCAACCGGCAACCGCAGTAACCTAATATTCGAAATGTTGACGGTGTATTTTGGTATAGTCTTACATCAATATTGGATACAATTATTAGGAAAAAGCAGTTGTCAGCCTCTAATCGAACTACAAGAAAAAGATGACTAATGATACTATACACAAAATTTGAGATGATCAGTCAATGACAAAATAATCTAGAATCCCCAGCGTTGTGTTAGTACCAGTGGTAGAGGTTAAAATGATTGGATAGTGATTACCAGCTCAAATATAGAGTAATGCTATAGGAGATGATAATAAACGATATATATTTGATTTTAAAATATTAAAAAAGCAATTTAAAATTTGTTTTAAATTAGAGTATACTAAAAATATTTCTAATACTAATCATGCATAATATTTACATTAGGCAGTTATGCTGTTATGTTGATAAATAATGCTAGAGTAGACCATTGGGGATTCCAATTGAATATTATTACCACCTCAAAATTTAGCTATGAAATAATTACCATAATATCAATATCTTAATAATAACTATATAAGCACTATATTCTATTATATAATATATTTACACAAAGTCGATGTATATCGTTAAAATTGTATGATGTGTTCATTAGCATATTATATATATATATATATATAATTATATATATAATGAAATTATGGTCCTATTATCTACAACCGAAATTACTTGATGTATATAAAGGATCTTATCAAAATTTATGTGCTATAAATTGTTTATATTATATATAAATTAGAATCCAACAAGAATATCAAATTTATGACATTATCTTTATCTCATTATATACGTATAATATATTCATATCACTATAAATTAATTAATACAAACATAATCCTACGCTAAACTTGACCAAATTGTAGGCATCCTAAAATATGAAACTTTAATTAAAATATGTTTATATACATCGCATAGTTAAATATTTAAAGCTAAGCCATTGAAAAGTTCGTTAAACTGTCACAATAAAAGTTTGACTCTCATTGATTTAAGTAAGTACTTTTAGCGTGATTATTTTGTAGTATAATAAGTTAGTTGTAGATGTAACAAAATAGACAAAATAACAATTAGCTGCAAATGAAGAAACTCAATGTTGGATGTATTGATTACTATTTACTTATTGTGCATATTCAATTTAAACTATTGGCAATAATGGAAACGCAACTTAAAATCGCAAAACACATTGATCTTATTTGATTGCAGAATGATGATATAAGATAGCAATTTTGCAGATAATTTAGCATCTCATTTGTTTCATGATAATGGTCGGTAAGATTGGAAAACTTTTGTATACACATTGAGACTAACTGGTAAAAGCATTTTTGGCTTTATAAATTTTGATGGGAAGCAAAAAAAAAAAAACATAAAATACAAAATCAATGACACCATAATGTAAAAGATGTACAGAATTTAGAAATCGATTATAGTCAATTGGATAAAAAGGTTGAGAAGAAGTAGTAATAGCTTATGATCGAGGTTTTAAAGATGGTGTTAATATCATTTTCAACTGATAAAAAAAGCATTTCAACAACAAACTAGCCAAATTTAAATACTTGTTATTTACCTGAAATATTAGATTTATAAAATTTAATATTTAAGAAACTTAAGATGATGTTATATGGAAAATGTACATATGCACTATCACCACAGAGAAGAATACATGTAGAAAATGCATAT
>JANSTX010049705.1:0-11816 GCA_027564355.1 Penthetria funebris | reverse complement strand
AGAAATAGATTGAGAAGTAGGAGGGCCGACCCTGAATAAGGAAAAAGGCAAGGAAGAAGAAGAAGAAGAAGAAGATATTACTTGTATACATATTTATAAAATGTAAATTGTTTTGTCCATGCCAATTTAGGTATCCGATTATGAAATGAAATTAATGAATTTAGATCAGGAACATTTAGGAATACCAGAAACAGAATATTCATGTATTATTCGTATGCCATCAATGGAATTTGCTAGAATTTGTCGTGATTTAGCCCAATTTGGTGAATCAGTAATTATTTCATGTACAAAAGAAGGTAAATTTAATAATGTTTGTTTATGAGGTGATGAAGTTTTTCTAAATAATTTTTTGTTTTGTTTATACTAAGGTGTTAAATTTTCATCTTCCGGTGACATTGGTTCAGCAAATGTTAAACTTGCCCAAACATCATCGGTTGATAAAGAAGAAGAAGCTGTAGTCATTGAAATGCAAGAACCAGTTTCATTAACATTTGCATGTAAATATTTAAATTCATTTACAAAAGCTACACCATTATCAGTTCAAGTGCAATTATCGATGTCCGTTGATGTACCACTTGTTGTTGAATATTGTGTACAAGATTTAGGACACATTCGTTATTATTTGGCACCGAAAATTGAAGAAGATGACAATTAACACTAGATTATCGCAAATGTTTGTAGTTTATAATTTTTTTTTTTACATTAAATTGACTTTTTCATCACATTATTACTATTTTATTTTTTTTTATTTACAGTAAATATATTAAGGGTGCCTTATAAGATATTTTCTGTTACAAAGAACAATAGAATATGCTTTTACTTTTCGTATTATACAATAAAAATGCCAATATAAGATAAAAAAAATAGTGACTTATTATTTAAACCGGCTTTTCAGTGACACGGCTACATTTGTTTGATGTTTAAAAGTTGGTAGTGTTCTGTGCATTTTACGATTAAATCTACAGCAGTAACTTTGGGAGTCGTAATTTCTACACACTATACAAATTCTATAGTCTTATTATCTGCTGTTATATCCTCTACAGTTATACGGTATGTATGCATATTATCTACAACCGCTCCCAGCCATACCCTATAGAGTCATACACTTTTACTCAAATCGTAAAAGCGTGTGATTTGTGATGCAAGGGCATACCACGAAGTTCGATTGCAGTCGACAGAAATTAACAGTAAAAAGGAAAAATGCATTTAATTAAAAAGAATGGCACAGAGGTTATTAGCCAATCAAACTCACGAGAAGAAGGCAGAAATAAGTAGGTGAGTACCCATTGGCAAATAGATATAGAATAAACATGGAAAAGTTGAGGCTGGGATACTCCCAGTGAGGCATGCCCTATTCTGTTTCAAAAGCCACAAACAGCAGGCGAGATCGTTCAAATATATATAGAAATGCGGTCGATTATCTCTAAAGTATTAACCATATTAGTGATCAGGGCCGATCAGTATCCGAAGAAATTGGTTGGATTGCCTGGATTCGCTGACTGTTTGCTTTCAAATTTATACTACGCAGTCTTATCCAATGCAGCCATACATAATTTTAGACATAGGACGGCATTTCGATGTTAATTTGCGGTTTCTAATATAACTTCACAAAATGTTAAGGCAGTATACCTAATAATATGTAGTAATAGTAATTTTTCTTATGATTGTTGGATTAAATTACTCTCCAGTATAAACAATCTAATATGCACTCACATCGACTTTACATAATAATAAACTGAAAAAATTATTAATTGCCTCCTACCCCAATGGATGTAGTATTAAATCTCCTTTTTTATGAAGAATATATAAATAAGTTTTCATGATATTATAAATCGATAACGTTTTAGCGATAATAAATAATATAATATTAATTTACAGTAACCAGCGAGACTTTCTGTCTGAATTGTAGAATTTGTCACTATCATAATATCGCATCTAAGTTAATGTGATAACGTAATTGGTAATTGGGTACATCTGAATTGAATTTAAAGATAACCTATAATGGCATTAGTATATGGAATTTTTTGAATTGGTAAATGAAATTCGTGATATTCAATGGTCAATCTTCTGTTCTCATAAAGTCAGAGGCTACTTATATTTCATAATCATATTAATCTTTACGTCTGAGAGGGCGCACATTGCGGCATTACAATGTTAATTTACCATAAATAATTCAAATGTCAACCGGAAAACTGTAGTAGTTTCTAATATAGAGTGAAATAGGAAGTTGATCGGTTACACATTTGAATAATTCGGTACTGTTGTGGAGTACCAAGCGTGGAGGTCAATATTGGTTGAGCACACCTCTTGATATTAGCCGTCTACACCATTTACCATATAGTTCTAGATAGACATCACAAATTCTTGCCGCTTGCCGAGATATTCAAATGTAAACAACCAGATTGTTCGTCCAATTCGTGTTGGTGAGTTTGATAGTAAATCTTATATGTACATGTAGGCATTATTATTATTGACTCCAAAATTAATTTTACCACAAAAATTTTCCATAAAACAACACACAAGATATATAATTATTCTGAATAACTTCAATGCTACACTTTTGCATAAATTCAAATGAATACCCGTATTTATATCAATTTTTTATTTTTTGGTTTTTGTTTTAATACTTTTTTTGTATTTTGAGTTTTCACATGTAATTTTCTAATCAAAATGTACTTAAAAGTGATGTGCGAAATCGATTGAGAAAATAAAAACAAAAATTATAAAAATTGATTATCAGAAACAGGCTATGCGGATCATTTTACGATTATTTTATATTTTTGGTGATTGCAAATTTTAAGTGCACGTGTACTCATTAAATCAATCCTTATCAGAACTATTTTGTACAATTAAAATGTACGTATCACCTGGCAAAAGGTTTGTACGGGATAATTACTTTCTGGTTATTATTTGGCTTTTAAAATTAGAAATCATTTTTGCACTTAAACATTTAATCATATTTCTCTTTGTATTTTACATTTTCAATTGATCTTTTGTGATTTATCTAAAAAATTAATCAACTAATTTTTTTTAAAAAAATGATTTATTATACCAAATTACAATCGTTTAAATGTTGTTAGAATTAATACACTTATAATTACGATTGATAAAATTGAAATAAAAGTTTATCTTAAATGCGTTTTTCTATTATGATCGCTTAATTAAAGCAGCTATAAAACTATATAAACATTAAACGACAATCTTCCATTTCACATATAACATAAAATGCGAAGAGTATGGGAACCTATTGTTCCCATATGTTTTATGTGAAATGGAAACTGTAAATTAAGTATTTCAGCTGTTCGAGATGCGAACACACAGCTGCCTAGGTTGTTGGAGTTTGGATGTTTATTTAGTAATTGGTCACTTGAATACATGTTAGTATCAATTGAGTGTTTGCGTAGATGTTAGTACGTTCCCGGTTGCCATCACATTAAGGTGCTTCAGACACTTGTCCAGGATTCCATTTCAGTTCCGATGATTGATCCTAACCCATTGAACTAGATAATTATTTTTTTTTTTTTTCACAATTTAACTAGTTAATTAGTTTTATTGTTGATATATCTAATGCACAAATAGTTACCATATAATTTATAGGTTGAGGTTTGCTACTCTTAGCCATAATTATTGGATTTCGTAATGTATTTACATTTATGAGTAAAGTATATGCAGTAATATTTGATGGTTGATCAGGAATAAATTTTTAAGGATCGATGCAACCAATCTATTTAACCCAAATATTCTTGTTTTTAGAAACTTAAACTTTACATTTGAAAGTAGTGGAACTGCCGTTCAAAATTAATTATGATATTCACACATTTTCAACAATGTGTGGTGATGCCAAAATATCCTATAATTGTGGTGAGTTTGATGTATCTTTGCTCCATGTAATATGTATAACATAAAATTTGGAAATTGATACACTAAACCATAATTTTGCTATTTTATCTGTAAATGAGTTGCAAAAGATAGTCTATTTTTTCCACTTAATCAATGGATGTACTCTTTACAATATAATTTCATATATATTAACAAGTATTTAGATCATAAATTTTTGATAAATAACGACTAGTAAAAATATCTTTCTATTAACTAACGAAAGTACGAAAGTTTATATAAATATATTAATCAAACGTATTATCATGTAATCTTTTCTGGTGTACACCTGGCAAAAATATAAAAATATAAACACTTCATTGATTATGGGTACAAAAATAAAATTCTGAAATTTTTTTGATAACTTTCTAATATTTATCAATGAGGACACAGTAGCGGAACTTGTATATGCGAAATTAAGAAACTAGAAACATATATCATTTGATTTATTTTGGTGACAAATATTTTTGTTAGATGACGAATTTATATTGACGGACAATCATTGAGGTTACCCAAAACCCATATCTTTAGCTTCACGCGATGTCATCGATATATATCAGTAATGGTGTGTGATCAAGGTTAAAAAGATGATGTTAATGTCGTTCATAGCCTTCACTCATTTCTGTTCATATTTGATGTTACATGCGTATTAGAAACAGCAAAGTAGCATCATTATACCGCTCTATATGTTGTGTGTACAGGTTAAGATGACAATAATCTTTGTTAATATTTAAAAATAGTAACCATATAACTTTTTAATTATAGAATACTTTGGAACATGAAATTAAGCTTGTATGATCATATTTGGATCTTTGAGAACCTTATAAAGTTTAAGATCAGTTTATCGCTGGATGTAGAAAATTGAAGTGATATTAATTAATCTATATAAAATTGCAAATTATTCACCGTCAAGAAGATCATTTTCTGCATGTTTGTTCCTAATAATTTCATATAATTCCATTGAAGGGTGCTATATTATTGAATAGATATTATTTGATTTATTGCATATTCGTCACCAGCGAAAATACCATTTTATGCATGTACATACTTCTCAATTTATACCACAAGTGGTTATGTCATAGGGATCATATATCGTGATTCGCAATTGTAGACTTCTGTATCGTGGAAGGCTTGGTGACATTATTTTATGTACATTTGGGTGTAAAATATGCCGATGTATACTGTATGTTCGATAAGTGTGAGATTGATATTTGAAATTGATTGAAATCTCATAGTTGGACGAATATTAAAGGTTATTGCACTGATATTATGCATGCATAAAATTTATTGATAATTTAATGTAATGACAATATTAATATAGGATTAATGCCAATTTGCACGTTCCTGAACTTCTGTCTATGTTTACATATTATATACCAAAAATGATATAAAATTTGAGACACGAGCAATAAATTCGTAAATTTTAATCAATGTGATTATGATTTTTGGTATACACAAACCAAAAAAGAATTTTATCGCTTAAAAAGGTCATATCATCATTTATATGACCTTTAAGTGATAAAATAGGTTTTTAAGTGCATTATGATAATTATTATGTCGTCAAACATAATAATGGTCAGGTAGACTAACCCACATAATGATAAGATGACTAATTTAATCAATTTCAGTACATTATTCTTAATGATAAGAGCTTATTGTAAATTATACATTATGATTGCAGACAGGTATTTAATCAAAATAAGATGAAAATTGTTTTTTATTAGTTATTTGGATATGATTGAAATAAGACAATTACTGGCAAATAAATAATTTAATAAATTTAATTGTAAGGAGAAAAATAAAATATAAAGTGAAGGTGATAGTGTAAGTTTTCATATTAATATACATAAATGAAAAGTGTGTCCTTAATGTCTTTATATATTTTAATACAAACTGCATGCATTCATAAAATAATTTAGTGATACAATAAATTAAAATGATCAATTAATTTATTGATTTAAAATTTTTCTTGTTTGACTTCTGGTTAACGAACGTATACGATAAATTCCATCATCAATGTCGCCAACACAATGACAACTTGATGTAACCGCAGATTTTGATTTTGATGCTGATTTTTCATAAAATTTATTATTTCCATTTTTGTTTTTTGTTAATCTATTTTTTTTCACCATTTTATCATCATTAATAAAATCACCATCCCCATAACTACTTTTACCATTATTATTAATAAAACTATCACCTATTTTGACTGCTATGCCACTTCTTTCGCCTTCCATAACCATTGCACTTATTCTTGATTTTCTGGTTGTAATTTTGTGACGAATTTTTTTCACAAAATTTAACAAAATAGTAAAATATCTTATTGTTAATCTTTTCCAAATTACATAATAATTTGTTACAATTACTGCATAAATAAATATTGTTGAACTAAGAAGTGTTGTTAAAGTTGCCGCCAAAAAATCACCACCAATTAAATAATACAAATTACTATCATTATCCTTTAAAATTGTCTTTAATAAATTTAAAATAAGATTTTCAATTTTACTCCAAATGAATACCATAATTAATTCAATGATTAGTAAACATATTAAAAATTCAATAAATTTTCGATACCAATTTGGAATTCGACGATATTTTGCTGGAAAAATTTTATTATCCAATAGAACAAGTGATACGGACAATAAACACAAAAGATATGCAAAATCGCCAATATGTTTTGATGTCTGATTTGGTGTACCTGAAAATTTTGGTGGCTCAAAAAATATTGTTACACGGAATATATAATGCAAAATTAATGACATTAATAATGGTAATTTATCGGACATAATTATTAATTTTAAAAACTTTCTTTAATAAAATTTATACAAAATAAATAAATAAATAGAAAATATAAAATATAAAAAAAAAAATCATTGAAAACCTAATTAGACATTTTTTTCAACGATTACTTACTTTATTTTACTCTTGAGTTTGACAATAAATTTCATCGGCGAATTTTTGAATATACTGAACGATATTTTATGCAAGGATCCTGTGATTCTTTAATAAAATGCAATTGTCATTCTTCATCTTCATCTGCGGTATTTACTCCAATCCGTCCAATACCATTGAAGGAATAATAATCACAAATAATCATACAGATTTAATTTATGATGATGACGAAGGATTTAAATCCCATCGAGGATAAAATTTATTCACTATATTTTTCGTTGTGAAATTTAATCAGGGTCGAAATAGTTTTCATTCTACTAAATTGATCAAATGTAATTGATTTAATACTATTTTATGTGAAGTATTTGTATAAAAAACATTTATAATAAAACAGTTGAAATTGTAAAAGTTGAGAAGTTCAGAAAATTGTGCCATTGAAACTATATTGATCTTGATCTATATACCATCGTTGAAACTTTTACATCATATAGTTGTTTAGGGTGACACTTCTATGCTAATTTGTCGTTACTAATAAATGCTCTGATCAAAAGACGCGTAATGTGGGAGTACTAACAGTTTTTTATTATATTCATGACTATATGATCGTTGATATAATAATATGCGATTGTTTCTTTGCAACACACGACATTCACATATACATCTCACTAATCTGTCGAATGCACATTTTATTGCAGTATAAAATTTCGATGCACATTTAAAAGTCGCTTACGTATGCTGCGTTTCATTCATACTTCTACGTCCTTATGAGGCGTAGAATACACGAACAAAAAATGACTGAAATCCAGATAATCAAGGAAATTTGCAAATAATTGATCAATAAGAAACTATAGATAATTTAGATTAATAAAGAAGTAAAGTAAAAGCACTTGATATGCCGCTCACTGTCTCGCTTTCTATAATATACCGAAATTTAGCGTTAAAATACTCGTAGTTCTCATGAAATGGGAATATTCTAAATGAACTAACGATAATATAAATTTGGCAAATTATAGGAATTCATTTTAGAAGTACAATGGTGTAGTATACATATATATGGTGACCCATATAAACATTGTCAAGTTCTATAAAATAAACAGTACATAATAGTCCTCCGAAAGAAATTGCTATAACAAGTGTGAATGTGTAATGCAAATTCTATAGCATCTTCGGTCTATGTGCATCCAGAAATTGTATTCGTCTGCAGAACTGTAGCTGTTTTAAACATCCATTCTTCATATTATGCCCTATATTTTATATTTTACATCGTTTCTGATTCCAATACCCACTTTGAATGACCAGTTTTATTAAGATCTATTCATTTCAGTCATTCTCATAATTTGTTTTATTCAGCTCTAGTTTTGACAGTTTCGGTTCAACACTTATTTTTTAAAAATTCAGGATTGCTTAAATATAAACTTATTTTTTCATATATCGTCACGGATACATCCGGATATTTCTGCGATTTTATTCATCTGCTGATAATATGCCGAAACTATTGTTGTAGTTGCATTCAGTGAAAATATACTGATAAAAAATTATTATAAAATTGATTTTCCATTTTTCAGGTTGACTAACACACTAACGGAAAGAAAATGACCACTTCATCAACTTCAACTGGCTATCGAGAAGATCAACCATTTTTGGAAAAATTAAAAAATGGTTATCATCCAATGACAGAAGGTGTTCGATGGACAGAAAAGTATGCTAAAAGTTTAGATAAATATTGGTTTAAATTACCAAAATTTGTTTCAACACTTATAGCAACAATTGCTGTATTTTTATTGGGATCGGCATTACAAGGTATATCTTAAAATTTAATAAACATGAACATAGATTCTCGTTCACATTTATTAGTTTAGTTTCATTAAAAATATTTCGTCTGTGATGTTTCTTATGGCTTCTCTGTATACAAATACGTGTAATAAGTAATTTTTTGTTTAATAACTTTAATTATAAATACGACTAAATATCAAGGTATATACATAAATGAGTATTAGAAAAGTTTTAAACTTCTATCCTAGCAAAATGTTATTTTAATAATATTATATCAAGTTGATATTTGTATTATAAAATACTTTGATAAGTTTTTAGTTCTGTAAACCACATGTTAAAATATTCATGAAGATTTTGAAAATTATACCCATATTAGATTTTTCGGTATATATATATTTCTATAAATATATGATTAAATATTGTATATATTCGAATACAAATTCTAAACTTCAATACCCTTGAAATTTTACGATATTAGATGTTTATCTAGGCACCTTTCCAAGCTGGAAAATATTTACATGACTAAGAATATATATTATACAACTAATCTATTTTTGCTTTCTTGCCATTTATACAATCACGAAATTTAGATAAATAATATTAGATATATTAATAATATAATAATCATAATAATAGCAATAATAAACATAAAAATAATAATAATAGTAATATTGATAATGATAATAATATATAGAGATACGAGTATAATATAGCAATTATTATCTTAGCCGTGTATATACGCCAATATTTATGGGCAAAAACTTTATCAAATTTCCAATTATAGGATATAGGTCTTGCAAAGTATATAATATCGGTTATTAGATACACGTTTTTGATTTTCACAATGTATCCCCATTTTCCTTGTTCTTATTTAGTAATTTTCATTTGCAAGATAGATAAATAAACTTGATTTCTTATTAACAGTTTGCCAATTCAAATATGATAGAATATCTTGTTTTATAACCGGTAGGGTTATGTAAACGAAGTATTATTGTTAAATTAATTGTAAAATAAGATTAAATATATATGCCCTGGTTCTCGAATATAAAAGTATATATATATATATATATATATATAAAGTACTGATGAATTATAATTTATTAGACGTACACGACAGGTATAAAGTTTCTCCATAATTATTCCCTTTGTGGTAATTAATTAAAAGCTATTTGTGTTTAATAATAAATAGTTTCATTTATATTTTGGGTCTAACTTATGTGTGTTTCCAATTTCTGCAAATAATCAAATTATTTCAAAGATTATTAAGCAACTACTGCATTTAACAATAAGACATCCAACCACCTGTTCATTTCTTAATACGGAATTTATATTTGATGTATGAATTATTTAGTTATTAATTCGTTATGCAATTATTATTTTTGTTTATATATCATATTAAAAAAAAATAATAAATGAGTGCTTAGTTCTTCTGTACGTACGTGCTGTTCAAAATCGATTTATTTGAAATATAAATTTTATATTAGGTTCGTAAATAATATTGAATGCTAAAAATACTTATAATACTGAAACATGCGAGCTTTATGTGGATATTTAATGAATTTTTCTATACGATACTTGTTAGAATATATTTTGTTTGAATTTTTAGAAATTCACATATTTAGTTAACGAGCACATTTTCACTGAATCATTTATACTACAGAAATATAAACTACATTTCTTTTCTTTGCTAAAAATAAGCAGGATTTGTTTAAATAATATATAATATATGTTGATTGAAAATGGGAAAGATAGATAAATAAATTGTACAAATTCATTTTTATTTAATTAACATAATTATCTCATTTTATTAAAACTAAAAAAAAAAAAATTAACAAAAAAATATGTACTTTTAAAATTCAAAATAGATCTCCAGTCTTCTCCAAGTTTTTAAAATTACATTGTAGTTTATTTTATAGATGATACATGTAATATTTTTATTAAAATCTTTGTGTCTGATAATTTTAATTGTATCCTATATTTGAGTTCGTAACGTCAAAGGAATCTAGAGTAGTGATGCTCCCTATGCATCCATGCATATAATACATTTATCAGAAACATAGTTGCATTATATCCTTTCGGTTTTAGATATTTCTAATAATTCCAAAATTTATTAGTTTCGATTTACATAAAAATTTTAAACATCATAACGGACACATTTAATTTCAGTTTTTTATTTGCCAACACGTAAATTGGTGGTTACACATAATAAAAGTACATTTTGAATTACCACCAATAAATCATTTAATTTTCGTATGTACGATTTAAAAATATTTTGTTATAATTAATTATTTTTTTTATGTTTGTCAAAGAAAAGTAGAATTTCTCTATTCTACTTTTCTTTGACGTTTCTTTATTTTTCAAATTTTTCTTTATTTTTACGAACATATATTTATTTATTTTTATATTGTATTATACATACAATTGTATATAATTTACAATCTAAATAACAGTGGCGGCCACCCTCTTCTTACTTATATCATAAAATAGAAAAATGAAAATGAATCAATAGGTAAATTGTGTTGGTATTTTGTATTCAAATTATGGCATCAATGTTGATACTCTAGAGGAATGGTGTTATAACACTGCTGGCGTGTGCCATTTAACCCATAAACAAAAGAGAAAAGTATTTTTGTATGATATAAATGTGTACGTACTTGAAATATTGTTTAGCAAAGTTTCTAAAACAAATTTATAATATTTTCAGTGAAAGAAATATATTGCCTTTTGAGTTTTCTAATTTATACTGTTGTTGAAAATATTAATTTAGATCATATTATAAAAGGTTTGAATATATCTGGAACATTGAATGTACTATAGGTTTTAATACATTTGTTTCCGTTTACAGCATTATGTTCAATGTAACCTTAACTTTATTGCGGGGTATCACACAACTTTATCTTATTATTTGTACATTTTATTGTACTTATTTATTTTAATTATATAATTTTATTATATATGTGTTATAATCAATTTGGAAATAATATTAAATCAGTACGGGGATAAATCAAATCGTTTTTAAAAAAATTACTTTAATTCAGATCGACCTTTTTTATTTTTTTTTTTTTTTTGTTATATTCTATATATTGTTAGAAATATATTCTCAACACTCTATTCGTATAGTGATATCGAAAAAAAAAAAAAACTCGTCTACTATTCCTAACTCTAAATTACAAAAAAGGAAACAATACAGGAAACAATAGGACAGAATTCAGAGCAACTATATTCGAGGCAGTTTAAAAGTTACTCCCATCACCAACATAATCACTCAAAGTAGA
>JANSTX010049694.1:0-11817 GCA_027564355.1 Penthetria funebris | reverse complement strand
ATTACTTGATATTACAAATTTTGTTGTTTGAAATTTGACTGAACAATTTATTCTAAAATTAAATTTCTTAAAAACTAAAACATTATAAATAAAACAACGGCACAAATTGGATTATCATTTGTATAGGTTTTTTGAACCATATGATAATATTAAACCATATGATAATATTAAACCATATGATATTATTAAACCATATGATAATATTAAACCATATGCAAATGGTCGCGATGGGCCGTCCAGGCCTGGGTGCCGCAATATATATTCTGAACATGGAATGTCATTATATTTCTTCTTCTTCTTCTTCTTCTTTTTCTTCTTCTACTTCATTCGTTAAGTCATAGACCTGTGTGTTTCTAACAATTTAGATTTGAAATGCGGATGTCCAACTAGGACGTGTTCCTCTTGGGTGTTGTTCAATTGCAATATTTGCGATTCTATTTTCTGACATTCTTTCAATATTGTCTCTTCAATAACGCCTTCTGGTTCTTGTCCCTCTTACTATGTTTTAAATTTGACATTCATCTGGAATATCATCACTTCTGATTCTATGTATGACCAGTGATAGTACGTAAGACCAACATTTCTGTTGTCCTCATAAACTGATAAATTCTGGACGTATCACTGCGGGTTGCCACTGCATATGTTAAAATTGGTCTATTATATTATAAAATTGGCATTTTTTATAAATTCGTACTTTACTTTCGAGTAACATGAACTTGTTTCTCCAAATGA
This sequence comes from Penthetria funebris, assembly GCA_027564355.1. Taxonomy (NCBI): domain Eukaryota; kingdom Metazoa; phylum Arthropoda; class Insecta; order Diptera; family Pleciidae; genus Penthetria; species Penthetria funebris. The sequence continues at coordinate 11,085 of JANSTX010049694.1, read as the reverse complement.
CGTCACAAAGGAATCGACATATAGATGCTGCCTTGTTGGTTTGATAGCGAACTTCTGCAGCGGTAACATCTTGATAACTGCTTGTTTCCGCACCCAAGTAACGGAAGCTCATAAATTGCTCAATTGAGTTGTTTTTTTTCAACCAGTCGACAAACAGGGCATTAGATACATCTGTTCTCATTTATCTATCTTATGTTTAGATTCATAATAGATTCAATATATTTATTTTGAATATATATTAGATGTGTATAAAAATTAATTATCTCTACACGCAATGTATATTTCTCTTTCACTAGGTTCCAAATTTTTTACCGATCATATACAGTTAATAATGCAGATCACAACTATATGTTATAGTATATATTCATATAATATTAATTAAATATCAGTAAAATAATTTATTTTAATGTTTATAAGGTTTATCAAAATGATTAAATTTATGATCTTTTATATTATATATCTTTCACATATTTAATATCTACAGTGTGTCAGGCTAACACCAAAAGTTCTCAATTTTTTCCACGTTTTCAGTTTTTAATTGCACAGATTTTATTTTTAAATGTGATACAAAAATTTCTTCCAAATAGTATTTCCAATAGATTTTTATAGTTTTCAAAACATTATTCCAGTACAAATAATACAGTTTCATATATCCAAAAAATTCATACATTGTCCAAATTAGTTTAGAAGGAACTAAATTCAAAACATAATAGCAATCCAAAACATCCAGTAAAAGAATATATCCAAGAAAAAACCCAATGTTGTATTTGTATCAATAAATCCGGCTTGTATAAAAATGTTAAATCATTTTTTTAAAAAATAGTAAAATACCAAAAAAAAAAAAATTGAAATGTATTTAATGTGCTAAGTATATTAAGCAAATGAATAATAAAAATGAATTAAAGTACATAGACTTAGTGCAGTTAATTGCCTTTACGGTTATTCCAAGATAGTATAACCTAATCATCAACACTATAGGCATATCCGAAATCAATTGAACAACTGTGCAGTTAAACTGCGCAATTTATTTTGACATTAAACTTTGCATTTTCATTTCGAACAGCAATAATTAATTTCACATTTTTCTTTATCAAATGTCAAAACTCAATTGAATACCACTAACACTGCATCAATGCAGTGTTTGTGAAACTGTACAATTGTGCAATTCAGTTTGGACGCAGTGCAGTTGTTGCCAACTTCATTGCGTAGTTAAATTGCACAGTTTGTGTCGAATTGCACATTTCCGACAGGCCTTATATTTTGCATTAGCAAAGTTAATTTTATTGTTGTTTTGGTTGATATTTGATGTTCTTTCTTTGTATATTTAAAAACGGTTATATAACAACTTAGTACCACCTTACGTACCTATGTGGCGTAAAGGTCAAGATGATGGTAAGGCATTTATTTACATTATTTTAAAATACATATTTATTTCATTTAATTTGATGAATAACAAATAATAACATTTAATATATAATATAGCTGGGCATAATGCATCTTTTGAAATTCAACTTCAAGAAAAAGCTTCAAACATTGTGTGGTTGAAAGATAATAAACCATTAGATGACCGATTGGCTGATCGTGTTTCAGTAAAAGAGTTGGAAGGAAATTACTATCGATTAGATATAAAACATTGCACGTAAGGACATATTTTATTTAAGCAAAACGTAATTTAATTAATTTATTTGCAGTGAAAGTGACAGTGGCCTATATACAGCAAAAGCAATAAATGGAACAGATTCGTCAACTTGTTCAGCACAGCTTATTGTTCAAGAGAGTAATAATTTTTTATATTTATATGTTATTTAAATTTCACTATGCAACATGCAAGTATACAATTGTAATCTACTGAGAATTTATTCTCAAATTCTCTCAAATGATCAGTACTACTTTCAAAGTATTGTAGTTGTTACAATATATTTTACAGAAACGATAGCTAATTATTTAACAACAATCATAACTATTTATTTTTAAGCTTTCCATCCAGAATTATTTATTAAATATATTATTGGATTATTTTGACAGAACAAATCATAGAATTTATGTTTCGTGGTCATCGTTTGGATGATATCTTACTGGGAACCTAAAGTGATTCTGGGATGCTGAGAATTATTGTTATACTCATTTGTCTTAAGGGCTTGCCACACAGGAATCGTATTCGTGTACTATTCAAATTTTTACTCGGTTCTTGTAAAGCTAATATAACTCTGAATATATTAATTTTGCAATTAATATAATCCTACTATGCAGCACTTCGATTTTAATTTTAAAAAAACTAAAGAATTAATAAGCATGAAAAGAAATACATCAAAAACTGTCTATTCGCGTTGTTTGTTCAAAAATAATATACTATTGTCAAATTTTTTAAAAATTGTACTGGTGTGTATTCGCGTTGCATGGTATGCGAATATTATTTTGGTCGTCAACATAACCTCAAAAACATAAATATACAGTCGAATATAACAAAACTTTTTGTTTTTTTGATATAATTTTAAGTTATAACCACAAAATAAATAAATTTTAACCGCAAAATAAATTCTAATCAGAAAATAAATTAAAACCACAAAATATTTTACATTCGTTCGCGTGTCGGTGTGGCCGTAAAGTAGGGTTATGGTTAACGCAACGCGAACATTCGCTCGCGTAGAACTTTGGTATGGCAAGCCCTTTATTCTAGTTTTGCGCCTCATTACTAGTATTAATATCTATTTTGTAATCCACATTACTTAATTGTAGTTGATTGAGTGATTGAAACCTGTAATATTTCAGTTTTGATGGAAATGAATTTGTATGCGAAAATTTAAAATTATTTTCTTAAATGCTAATGTTTACACGATTTTATAGTTGCATTTATAAATAAATTTTCTTTCCGTGATTAACTTAGCCATATGTAAAACTTATATCAGCTCGACCTTTTATTTACGTGGAACATAAGGCATCAATTAACAACCGCCATTATTCACGATCTTTGACTGCGTATCGTGCAATATTGTCGACTTTTTCTGCTAAAATCGGGAAAGATGGACTATACTAAAGTCGATTAGAATGGTTAGTCTTAAGCCAAGTGTTCACTATAGAGTTTTTTCTGTAAAGTGTAGTGCGTAAAGTATAGATACTGTACCTACAGTGTGTACACTATAGAGTGTCTTTACCACTCTCCCGTACTCGGTAGAGCTGTTGAAGAGCTCTTACACTGACGTGTAATTTTTCTTTACTTATTGAGACGTATGGTAAAGTTGATCGGTTTTGATATTTTATTTCAAGTTTTCTTTGATGTTGATGCCATTTTTCCCGATAAAATGCAGATTTTATTTAATTAAATTGATTTTATTTTTATTTTATTTAATTTCGTTTTTTTTAATATGTCAATTCACATGAAAAAAAAAAACAAAAACATACGACTACTACTATTGTAGACAAAAACCTTATCATACATGTTCAGCAAAGCCTAGAGAATATGTATGGCTTTGCCATTCAAAAAAAAGTAGCATGTACAGTATAGAGTTTTTTAGTCGACAGAACTTTCACGTTGAGTGTGAGAAGAGCGCTTATGTAGAGCTAGAGTGGGTGTATACACTGCTCTACGCGTCATTACGCGTAAGTTTTCTCTACCTCTACAAAAAAAAATCTTTAGTGGACACGAGGTTTTACAGCTTTTCTGTGGTAAACGATGGAAAGGGGCATTGTGATGGCCATCACTATGGACATCGAAGGTGCCTTCGATAAAATATGTTTCGAAAAACAGAAGAATGCTCATAATAACACAGAGGTTCGTCGACTTATAGTGAGTTGGGTAGGCAACATTTTAAAGAATTGAGCTGTTAATATACAGATTGGAATCTCAATACTGAGGAGCAGCCTCTTTTGTGGAACATTTCAGTGGATCTAGCTATTATTACGAGAGGCAAGGAGGCAAGTTGTTGAATACTATTGCAGACACTATGAGAAGTGCGCTTCAAGTGGTGAACAATTGTGTTCGGAACAAGGCCTCTCAGTTAATGCGGTTGAGACAGGACTGATCGTCTTCACGTATTTAGGGTTCCATATAAATCAAGTGTCCACCATTATGTCACTTAATTCGCCGGTCTGTATCTCATAACGATTCGAAAAATAATAAGACTGTCGCCTGGTTGCTGTTCCCACGTGGTCATTTCATGCGCAGATAGTCTGCACAATCTTAACAGAAGTATAGCCTGAATTAATAATGATATTAAAAGAGAAGTGTACTATTGTTTTTAATAAAAGAATAAAAAATATAAAAAATTTCTTGACAAAATGTCAAAACTGTTTTTTAGTAAAATTTGTGACATAACATTTTTAGAACTATTTTGAAGTGGATACTAGGCTTTACAATAGAAACAACAATGAAAATGTAGAATTTAGTGACAAAAACAAGTGTTTCCACGTATATACGCATGTGCAAGCAATCAGGTGGATGGTATGCTAAATTATGATACTTTCTAATAAATACTAAAACGTACTCAGTCAACACTATATGTTGGAAATTTGTCTCAACACTAATTGCGCGACATTTAGCGAATATATTTAAACATTACATTGTACTTTCTCTGTTCAAAGAATTTAGCATATTTTCAATAATTGACAATTGCGTACTAACAAAATGGATGTTTGAAAAAAAAAAAAAACGGGAATGTTACCTGTGTCTCATCTGTTTATTTATCAATGATTTAATTATCTACTGCAATGAAAGTTAAACTATTATGAAATAAAATTTATCAACATAAAAAATTGTATTTGATATATTCAGTCAGAATACATTTATGTAGTAAATTTCGAGTATCACTGACCTTCCCAGCTTCCATATTTTTAAGTAAGAGAATAACAAAACTTTTGACCATAATGTCTGATGATATTATTATCTTAAATATCATAACATAAAACGCATTTTCAAATCTCACTGAAAATCAAACTTATTTCGCTATATGTTCATGATGAAATTTAAGCAGGATCGAAATGGTTATCATGACACTAAAATCAGTAGAGCGTAATCAATCCAAATTTCATAACGTATTCAGATATATTTTAGATTATTTATATAATAATAATATCATATGATCTATTTCATTGTAAGTTAGTAGAAGAGACCAAGATCTCTAGGTTCCTTATTTGAAATGTAATTAATTTCTTTAACCTGTATTGAAATATTGGTAAAACTACGAATACTTAGTACAAACATTAATTAATTTGTTTTTTTTTTATTGACAGGGACCGCTAATGAGCGTAAAACATTTGCTGAACAAAATACACCTGTATTCACAATTCGATTGACTGATACTGAGATAATGGAAAACACTTTCTTACGATTCATGGTTAAAGTAAATGGAGAACCTAGACCAAAAATACAATTGTAATTTATTTATATATAAATAATATTAACATATTTTGACAAATTAGTATATATAATTTACTATTTTACATAGTTTCAAAAATGGTGCAGAGATAAATATAAACGATGATCACATTCAAATAAATAGCGAGAAAGATTATCTTGGTTTTTATGAATTCATTATACCAGAAGTAAAGAAATCAGATGCAGCACTTTATTCGTGTACCGCCACAAATAAATATGGTAGTGCTCAGTGTGAAGCAACTGTTACTGTTTGTGACGATAAAGACATATTTGGTGAAAATAGTGGCAAAATTTTACCTGCCGGTGAACAACCGCATTTCGTGTGGAAACGTAATGGTGTTGCTTTTGATCCTGAAGAACGATTTAAGGTTTTATTAGGCGACGATGAAGACTCATTAGCGCTTGTTTTCCAACATGTTAAACCGGAAGATGCTGGTATTTACACATGTGTTGCTCAGACAACTACTGGCAATATTTCTTGTAGTGCAGAATTAACTGTTCAAGGTGCCGTTCAAACATTATTAAGAGAACCGGAAAAACCGAAACTTACAATCGAACATAAAGAAGCATCAGCTGGTATTGGTGGAACTGCAATGCTTGAATTACAATATAAAGGTTATCCAAAGCCTGATGTTCTATGGAAACATGATGGTGAAACAATAGAAGCTGGTGGAAAATATAAATTCTTATATGAAGATGCAGAAAGTATGTCATTGGTTATTAAAAGTGTTCAACCAGAAGATGCTGGTTTTTATTCAATTAGTGCAACTAATGAATTAGGTGAAGATGCATCGGTTATTAATTTAATTGTTAAGAGTCCACCAATTATTAAAAGAATTAGTGACTATATATGTATGATTGATGAAACATTAATAATGGAAATTGAAGTAACTGGAAATCCAGCTCCAGCAATTAAAATATTAAATAATGGTAAAGAAATTATTGCAAATAATCGAATTAAAATAACCCAAAGTGAAGAGGTCAATTCAAGAGTTACTTATAGAATCGAAATAACTAAGACCGAACTTAGTGATGCTGGTGCTTATTCTATTATAGCTAGTAATGAAATGAGCCAAACTTCTGAATTCTGGAATGTAGTAATCAATTCGGCACCAAAAATTGTCAAAAAACTTGAAAAAGAATACGTTCACGGAGAGAAGGAGGATATTATAATGTCGGTACGTGTTGATTCATATCCATTACCAAATGTAAAATGGATGAAAGACGGACACGAGTTAACAGAAAAAGATTCTCGTATTAAAATATCTTCTGATGGAAATGCATATATACTTACGATATACGGTGCTGTACGTACAGATTCCACTAACTATAGCGTTGAAGTTGATAATCAACATGGTAAAATTAAAGATGATACATATGTACACGTTAAATGTGCACCCGACTTTAAGAAAAAACTACAAAATATTACTGTTAGTGAAGGTGATGTTAATGTTGAATTGGCCGTTAAAATTCAAGGTTATCCAAAGTAAGTATTAATAATTTTTGAAGAATTTAGCTACTTTTAAATACCTGTATTGCATTATAAAGAGTCAGTGTCATCTGTGTATTTGTGTAATATTTACTGCTTCTGTTTTTTTTAATTCTATAACTCTGCCAAATGCTATATATTTGTAATAAAATAATTACATTATAAACCCTTAATAGAATACTTTGTTCATCAGTTAATGTTAAAGCTTCATCAGTTTCCTCTCTATTTTAAAACTTGCTTAACATGTAAGATTATCTGTAAATAAATAAAGTTTACTAATTTACAGTACGTCTAGTCAAGAGATCGTAATACTTCAAGAAAATTACATGCATATGATAATATTCGGTCTAATCTCAACAAGGCATCTGAACTATTGTTGCACACTTAACACTATTCTGAAATCGTGTTGTGATTGTTTGATCTGATATCGTATTCCAGTCGACAAGACTACGCTTTGCAGAGACACTTAGCAATAAACCAACTTCGTTACTATGAGCTATGTCACTAGGTTTTCCGGAAAAGAAAACAATTCACTAGAGGATATAGTTCTTTCGTCTTCCTTATATCGAATCGCATGCAACCCAAAAATATCGAGTGTGTCTCTTCAATTCTTGAGCCATGTTATTCATACTGCCACATTCGAAAATGTATTGTATTGATTTATAGTTAGCCAATACGGTTGATTCAAGCTTCTATATATTCGTAACTAAATTCAACTTTCTTGTATCTATCGTGTGTTTGTTGCAGAAATTTGAAACAAATATATATTTTGAGTATTGTACTTCAAACCTTAACGCCCGTAATCTATCTCATATTTGAGATTGATAGTAACAATTATTTGAATTCCATGTTTACTCTTTTGGCCTAATTGGTAACTTTGCCATAACACCTTTTGAAATATACTTGTGTACACTTGTGTATAATAAAGTTAGAATACGTGAAACCATAGTATTTGTTTGGACTGCTTTATTGATGTGTGCTAGCCTTCTTTTAATATAAGCATAATGATAATGTTACAATTACTGTCCTGATTATACCTCTTATCTACAGCTAATTTTAATAAATATTTTTTTTTATATAATAGAGCTACATGCCAGTGGTACCTGGATGGACTTGAAATAACAGAAAAACGAAATGAATTCAAAAAAATGTACGATGGGGAAAATTATAAATTAATTTTAACTGATGTAACAACTGATATGGATGGGAAATACAAATGTGTAATCAAAAACGATTATGGAAAAATTGAAGATGAATGTTCGGTTACTGTAAATTGTAAGTATTAATTTATATATACTTTTAATAGTATATTTCATGTGTAAAAAGTCTCTTTAGAATAATTACTAGCGATGACAATTGCTATGCCTGCATATTCTGAACAAAATACTTGACAGCCTAACGCTTGATAAACAACAAGGATAGTTCTAGCTGCGACCAAACTAATATGATATGATCATCATCATTTTAACCTTTACTCCACAAGGGACATAGGGCGTCAACGAACAACATTTATTGTTAACGATATCTGACCAGCATTTCACTTCACTCCATCCTCTTCCACTGGTTCTTTGTAATGTTGGTCTTTCGACACGTTGTTTTTGGACTACCGAGTCTTCTAATATTTGCGGATTCCAGTCAAGTGCTTATTTTGCAATATCATATACTGGTCGCCTCGCTTCCAAGTTTCACAGTCATACATTAGTTCGAACGGATAAACAATTTGTTTTTAAAATGCGCAACTTTAGACTTTTTGAAATTTGCGACGTCCGCCAAACTCCATTCAGCATCTCAAACATTTGCTAAGCATCACCATCAATTGTCAATTCCCAAATATTAGAAGGTCCGTACTTAATCTATTTCTTCGTCGTTGACTGCAAGTCAACATTTCATCGACGTTCTAATATTCATTAGTTTCGTCTTCGAAACATTGACCTTTAAACCGATTTTGGAGCTGTATTTCGCAGTTACCTTTGGTATATTTCAAATATATTGTAATAATTGTTTGTGTGATAGCAAATTGGTATAGCACAATAGTCGCTGTGAAGTGTGTTGAATTTATAACTGTCACGACTGTATGCGTTTTTATAATGTTGCAAAGAAACGTTTCATTAGTACTTAAATTGATCCCTTTTAATCTATCATTGTTATATTTTCCTTAAATATTATAACCAATATTAATTCCTATTAATTTATTGTATTAAAGGTAAACCGAAAATAAGAAAAATGTTGAAAGACACTGAAGTGAATGAAGGTGATACATTAACATTGGAAGTAGAAATTTATGCTGTACCAGAACCCAAGATTGTTTGGTAATTTTATATTATAAATATGGAAGTTGTAATTATTGTCATTGTATTAAAATACTAATATATAGGTATAAAGATGGGCAAGAGGTTCGTGCTGATGCTCGTATTAAAATTCAACGTGACTCAACACGACTTGAAACCTATAATTTAACATTAAATCTCATTAAAAGAGAAGAAGCTGGTGATTATGAAGTCAAAGCAACCAATTATATGGGAAGTGCAAGTACTAAAAGTCATGTAACGGTTTTAAGTAAGTTTAATGAAATAACAATTATCATATATTTATATACTATTAATTATTAACTTATTGAAGTTAATTTATTAAAGAAAATAAAAATAAGTTTTCCTTTCGTCAGCAAAGTTATCAATAATAAATCAATTTTGTAAGTAAGTGGATTTAACGTTTTAATCTATTCGTTGAAATGAACATTTAAAATATAATCCACCATTATGTTAATTGCACTTATTTTACCTTTGTTGTTTTCTTTTTTGATTTTTGTTCACTTTTTCTATGTTCGAAATCATTTATTCATTGATAATGAGAAATATACTTCTTTTTCATACAAAAAGAAGAGGAACATTTTTTAACTTATCATAAAAAACCAATTGTTGTTTTATTACACAGCAACAGAGAAATTTATCAAAAAGAAGGAAGTACAAAGCGAGAATCAAATTGATGAAGAGTTGTTTAAAGCTAAGAAGCTAAGTACAGACGAAGATGCAGCAAAATCACAAAGAGGACAGGAAAATGGTAACACAATAGTTTTTTTTTATAGTAATTTAAATAATAGTAATTAAGCAGCAAAAAGAGGAGAAAAGAACAAAAGAAAAGAATATATATATTTTTCGTATGAGTGAATTTTTAATTTTTGTTTTTTGTTAAGTAGCTGCTTCAACTAAATTTTTGTGTTGTAAAGCTACGAATTCAATAACTCGTTACACTCAAACATCAATTTATTCATTCATATGTGTAATTGATATTAAATATAAGTAGTAGTTTCATAGCATTTTATCACTATAGCAATAATTTCACAACTTATCATTATACTATTTGCCCAACTTATATCATTTTATCATTTCAAATATTTATACTATTTTCAATACTCAACCAAATTCCATAAAGGGCCTGAAGAGACAAGCCCTGAAGAAACACACACATTAAGTCAATGCACAAAAATCGGAGATAATGGTGAAACTGTGATGATAACTGTTAGCACAGAAGAGTGTCATGAGGCAACGGTCACAGGTATATATTTTAAAATTCATTATCATGACATTTACATATTTCAATAATATTAATTTATTACACTTAAATATTTAAATTTATAAACAATGGAGTCGAGAATGTTTGGTTTCTCTAAAAAAAGATTTGCAATTGAGATAGACTTGCCATAATTAGTTCAAACATTAGACATTAATCTACATATTGATAGTAGTACTCATCATTTTTTATCCTGAATTCAATTTTAATTTCTTCAATAAAAATTATCAATTAATTATGACGAGCAATAAAAGTTTCACATTATTATTCGTTACACGTTAACTTTCCTGTCAAATCTTAACTGATAGTGTTAACAATACCGTTGTAGCCGTTATGTGATGCTCTTTTGACATATACTCGTACACATATATTTATGGATAAAATTACTTATTAAAAATGTCTGTAAAAGTGCCTTTACCCGAGACAACTTCTTGCTCAAGACGTTGATGCAAAAGTTTGATGTCTAAAAATCGTGTCGTGGTATGCATAAAAAATAAAGTCCAATGAAGAAATTGTGTGAAAAATCCGACCATCGCTATTTGTAATCAACTTTTCAATGAACTTTTTTTACATTTCAATTTTCTTCTTCTTCTTCTTCTTCTTTCGTTAGGTCATGGACCTGTATTTTTCTAGGACATTTTATTTTCAGTTAATTTTG